>JAZBGX010000367.1:9109-30632 GCA_037414775.1 Zonitis immaculata
AAGTTAACTATTTTTCCAACAGTGTTCAATTTTTCCCAATGGTGAAAATTTAATCCATCTAATTGAGATCCTTACGGATATAGAACATAAAATTAGATTAATAGATGGAACAATTAAAATCTCAAAAAAAAGAAAAACAAATTTTCAAGAGAACATCGGTCAACTGTGGAAATTTTTTTTTAATTTGATTTATAATTTTAATAAAGATAAATATGCCGATTAGTTAAAATTTCTCTTGGAAAAAAATGCAATTAAAGATGTTTGTTTCTAAAATTTTAGGTCCAAACATTTTTTAATTAAGGGTAATTATTTTTTACACAGTATTTGTGAAAAATTTTAATTGTATCATTTATTCTGAAGTTGGAAATTTATCAGTTTTATTTGGAAAAAATCCGAATTCCATCAATTTCTTATCAAAAAGAAGAAAAAGCAACAATAAATAGAAAATCTTCCGTTATTTTCCAATCGATTATCTCATAAAGAATTAGCTATGCTATACATTTCCTTCACAAAATCAGGAAGATGTTACAAAATTCATTATAATAAAACGATTTTCTTTGGTCTCGTGTACAATTTTCGATTTTATAAGGTTTAGTTTCGAAATATACAGGGTCGTTCACGCAACTGATTCGTTAGAAGTTTATCGACTTCTCATCCATGAAATTTTTTGAAACTTTGCAGTAAGGGATTCCGGACAGCAATCTATTTATCTAAAATATTTTTGGCTTTCTAACACTAACGGTTCTACCGGAATTATTTCAAATACAATATTCTATATTTTATATTCCATTTTCAGATTGTACGTAAAAATGTAGTACTTTTTTGTTTGACATTATTTATGTCTTACACTAACCATTCTTCAGATATTTCGATTTTTTTTTTTATATATTGACATTGTTGTGGATCTTAAAAAAAATTGTCATTACCACTAACGAGGAGTTGTGGTTTTGATTTTTGGCATGTGTAAAGAAAAACTATTGGGGTTTTAGGAAAATTATTTGTTGTTGCCTGATTATATACAGGGTGTCCAAAGTACGGAATCAAATTAGCATAACTTCAAATAGCAAAAACTTCATTTTTACAAATGGAACACTCTGTATATTTTTTCAGTTTTTCATAAAGCTTTTATAGCTCTACAACGTTTATTAATACAATAAGGTTGCATTCTTGATTGAGCCATGGAATAAAATGCTCAAGTCTACATATTTTGAATATTCATTTGATATTGACGGAAAATAAGAGAAAATATCAATAGAACATGTAAAGTTCTTATAACTTACTTGTGCCTGGAATTTTACCGCTTATGTTCTGTTTATGAGGATAATACCTCGAAGAATTGGAGTATTTTCAAGAATTAGAAGAAGTTGACAATTCCGGCACGAGACCTATTTTGAAAAGCGAGTACGCTAGCACGAGTTTTTGCAATGGTCGAGTGCAGGAATTGACTTCTGAGTTTTTTATACTATTTTTCCTATTTTGCATCCCTTTGTACCTTTTTTATAAAAAAAAATTAAACCCTTAAAATTAGGGAATTTTATAGGTGTATTACAAAGAAAACAAATGAAAATTCTGTCGATACGATTTTCAAGTTTTTATTCTTATACGTCAAGTTGATTGTCATTTGTTTGAATCTCCATTTTTAATGCGATTATCTAGTGAAAATGTGTGACAATTTATCGTCTACTCCACCAGAATTACGGGAAATTATTGAAAATAGAATTACTATAATGGAATTACTTCTGTTATAAGAATAAGAATCGGCTTTTCGTTGACCTCAAAATCTATCAAAAAGTGACGTTTCAGCTAGTTATTTGGTGTCACCAACTTTGAAAAATAAAATTTCCTCGATATTTCTACGCTCAAAAGTAGTGAAAAAATAAATATTTCTTCACTCCTTTTTCTGGCATAATACATCTATTTCCAACGCCAAATAGGAAAGAGCTCTATCAAAAACTGAAAAAATTTGTTTTTGCTATAATTCGATTTCGTTTTTTGGACATCCTGTAGATAATCTTTACACATGCCAAAAAGCAAAACCACAATTCCTCGTTAGTATTAATGACAAATTTTTCAATGATACACTACAATGTCAAGATTTTTCCAAAAAATCGAAATATCTTGAGAATGGTTAGTGTAAGACATAAATAATGTCAAACAACAAATTACCACATTTTTACGTAGAATGTATAAGGTAATGTATTCGAAACCAGGAAGTTGGTGACCGCTTCCGATACAACCGGAAGTACTAGAAAGCCGAAAATAGTTTAGTTAAATAGATTAAAGTCCAAAATGCCTTGCAGCAAGATTTCAAAAAATTTCATGCATATAGGAAATCGATAAACTTTTAAAGCACCAGTTGCGTGAAAGACCCTGTATATACCTATACTCTTGTGTCCAACTAACAATAAGTAGAGAATACCAAATCTAGTTCCACTAATTTCTTTTATTTTAACATTTTATTTAATCTAATAACTAATAACACCACGATATTCTTGTTTCTTATGATTATATCGCTATAGAAAAAATAGCAATTTGGCGAAGCTACTCTAATTTGATTTTTTTGTTCTCCAACAAATATTTGGTAACAAAAATTTTCAGGTCGTGAAACACGACAATTTAAATTAGTTCACATTTAATTTCGACCTCCCCAAAAAAAAACAATTAATATTTAATCATAATAATAATAATAATAATGATAATAATAATAATAGATTTTTATTGTTGAATAAGAAAGTTGAATTATTTTTGATAATCCCTTCTGTTTCTGTTTTTTTTTTGTTTTATTATTTCTATCTCTTGATATATTTTTAGAAGTAGAAGTAATACAAATACTATAAATTTAGGTATATAATGAAGAATTGTATCAAACAGAGTGTGACTTTTATCCGCATAATTTTGTGCGTTAAATTCCCTACCAATTATATTCTTGTTATTATTATATTGTCAACATTATTATTATTATTATTATTATTATTATTTATTTTCATTTTCAGATCTGACTGTTATCAATGTTTCTATATAGTAATAAAATAACTTGCAACAGTCAACTTTATTATACCGTAAATTGTTAGTCGGCGTCCCCCGTTTGTTGTTATATTTCTAAAGAATTCATGCGGAAACTACACTAATATTTGACATTAAATGTACAGAATCATTACACGGGTCTGTAACACAAGGAAATGATAACGGCTACTATAGCAACATAAATTTTTAAACAGAATATTATTGTCGTTAGTTGTGCAAACAGTCAAGAATATATTAGCTCAATTATTAATATTTTTTTTTTTTTAATAAAATGAATTCCCGATAATAATAATTAGTGATAAAAGTGATCAAAATTTGTGTTGTTTATTGTTTTTTTTTTCTTTCAAATAATAATAATGATTAAAATGAACTTGTTAACTTTTGCTATTAGTATTTTGATTTGTTGGAAATTTGCACAATCAAAAGTATGTTGTAATGGAATTGAAACTAGAAATAGAGGGAAATTTTTGGAATATTGGCAATATTTTGAGCAAAAATCACCAAAAGAAACAACAATAGAACACCCATGGTCATTAGAATCAAGACGTCCCATGACTAATGGTAAAAATTTCTAACAAAAAAATATTCGATAATTCTTCAAATTGTTTTTTCTTGTGAATAGAATATTCGCTATTAAAATTGCAAATAGACCTGAAAAACCGTTGTTAGTTCTATAACTACAAATTACCAATATTCTACGCTATGGTAATTTTTTTCTTTTGTTTTTTTTTTAGATGATACAAATGAGCTACGAGGACATAACAATTATAAAGTACCGAAACGATTGAAAAAATTCCTATTACCATTATTGTTAGCTTATAAATTGAAATTTTTCACAATGATACCATTGATGCTTGGTGGTTTATTACTTTTAGTTAGTGCAACTGGACTAGCTGGATTTTTCTTTGCTTTATTTGCAGCTGTATTGGGACTGAAATCAGGCGGCCACCACGACTAATATGAATTCATTGGAATATATTTTTTTTTTTATCATAATATATTATTGTAAATATTTATAAATTAAAAAAAGTAAAATTTACCAATATATTTTGTGTTTTTGTTTTAAATCATTTTAGTGTGACGAGAATCGTCAACGGTATAAACGCAATCTAATTGGCATATATTTTATTGCTGTTTTAACGATAAGCGATTATATTGATTCGATATTATAACCGCAAGAATTAATTTAATGCAATTAGATAAATGCACTTCCGATATGGTGTATAGTTCTATTTAAAATTAAATAAAGAAGAAGATATTAGGGGGAATTCAATGCCCCAATAAATTTGGAACATTAACGGTTGATCGGTTGTTAAAATAACCACCACAAAATCAATAAACCATAAAAAAAATATTATTGTTTTATTATGAATAATAATAATAATTCTAAATCATAAACTAGTTTATCGATATTTTTTTATCGAATTATCCTGATAAAAATCAGTCGGATTGACTGTATAATAATTCGATAAGGAATCGTCTTTAGCCCAATTATTATTATAAGGCGTTTGATGGACGATCCGTATCGATGATGGATCCTTCGATTTCGTCGCTATTTGCGTATAGCCCAATAATGATGATATAAATAGACTCATTGTACTCAACAATACGGAGATACCACTAGATATTGCCATTATTTTCAATATAAAAGAGAATACAATTGATTTACCAAGTAATGTACCGAACAATAATGGTATCAAGATTTTCCCACTTTTTTTCTTTTTTCTAGCCTCAATATCTACAATAAATAAACATTTTTATTTTGGAAAATTTCCAATAAAACACTTACCGTTAGGTGTTGTTGTTGTCGAATTGATTGTTAGATTCTCCAAAAAATCATGTAGGAAATCTTGTGATGAAATCGATATAGAAATGAATAAAATACAATAAAATACAAGCTTCGTGTAATGCATTTTGTAAAGCAATACAAATTTTACGTATCGGCCTTTCGATATTTTCGCATGATAGTTGCGGAAAATAATGATAACAAGATTGCTTTACTTAAACAAAAATTTGATGCATAAAATTAGCCTTGTTCTATTAATAATAATAATAATAATAATGGTATTGTAATGTTGAATATCTTCGAGTTGTTTAATAAAAATGTGAGACGACTTTCTTTCAACTTCTATTGTATAAAGAAAAATTTTAGTCATTTTGTCAATATTATTTGATTAAATAATAAAATATTTTCCAACTCGCCTGCAATGTAAATATATCGTTTTGAGTTTTGTTCCTTATTTTCAAAGTCTTGTTTTTCAGTAGGTCAGCAAGGATCGGCTAAATATCAAACAAAAAACCAACACCTTCAATTGTTTGTCCAAATAGAGGGGTAAAAAAGTTTAACTATAAATTAACATTGTCTCGATTATATCAAATCAGTGTTAAATTTTACATTTGTCACCAATAATCCCCAATAATGACAAATTTCCACATTATCTTTATTTTAACAACAATAACTCTCGTTCTAGGGGTAAGTTTCCATAGAATTATTTAGAAAATTCTAATTTATAATCATAATTCTCCCAAAAGGTACCTCTACAAAGCGACCATAGTACAATAAATGTGGTTGGAAATTTTCAGGAAATCTCGAAAAATTGTGAAACTGATATTATCAAATGTGCCACAACGCGTGCCTTAAAACTGATACAAACTATGGAAAATCAACAAAATTTCCAAATTCTACCTGGAATAGAATTAATCAATAATAATTTAAGACAATCGAAACAATTGAAACAGCAAGAATTTGTTGAAAATCCAACTATTGAAAATTTATTGAATAGAACTGTACGCTTATTTTCAGGTAAAACAATTAAAATACAATTACCTGAAACAACAACAACGACAACCGAAAATTTGGCACGTACTTTGGTCGTAGAAGGTCGTGGTAAAATGAAAAAAATGATGGGACCATTAATGTTCGGTTTAGGTGCTAAAATGTTAACAATCATACCGATAATGATGGGCGGTATAGCTTTATTAACAACCAAAGCTCTAATGATTGGCAAAATGGCTTTAGTTCTATCTCTTATTTTATTTTTACAATACTTTATAGGTGGACGAATTGTAAGTTTTTCTTTATTTTCCTACAATAAATGGTTTTGTTGAACAATTATTTTACAGCCGTCTACACCAATATGGCCTTACGGTGGTTATTCGGGCTATGGTACAAATTATGGTAGTTCATATGGTACGAATACATTAGGTTTTAATAATCAACAAATACCATATGGGCCTTATGCTAGATCTATTGATGTACAAGATAATTTTCAAGAGAATTCAACGACTGATCAACAAATTGCTTATACCAGCCATAATTAATTTATTTCTATTTAATTGAACAATATTTATATTTAAATTATTTATTTATTATCATAATACTTTCACAATAAATTATTTTTTATAGAAGTATTATTTTTTTAAATTTTAAGAGACTTTAACGTTAGGTTGAGCAACTGAATCAAATTCCGTATTTTAAATTGAAATAGTTTTCTTTAAACCGAATCAGGTTTATAGGTTCACAACTTGACTAGATGGAAATTTTATTACAGACCGTAATAATAGGTGGCTCTACTTTAAGTTTTCTCATTTTCAAAAAATAGTAATTAAATTTTGTACGAAATAAAGTTGGTAGAAATAAATGTGAAAAATTATTATTGTTGTGAAATTCATTGCTAAACAGTTATGTTGTATTTTGATTAGTTCCTTTAAGAATCTAAGTAATAAAATAATAATTGGAAATTCAGCATGTAATGAGTAATGGCAATAACATAAATTGTAAATCTTATTTAATATCAGAGATTTTATTGCAGTAGGTAGTTATAAAGAAAAACATTTATTATTTGAGCCAATTTATTCTTTACTATACCTACAACATAACATCGATTGCATGGAACTGACGTATACCAAATACAGCAAAATATTAGACCTTGACGATTTTCATTCAAAATGCAAAATGTAAAACCGTTTGCATCATCGGTAACTCCGGCGTGTACAAAATAGAATCAAAAACACTGCCTCTTGACACTTCTGAACTAATAGGAAAGTAGTCGGATTTCTCTTCCAATGTCCCTCTAAACTTATGTTTGGAGGGTCTGCATGGCAATTACCGAGACTCCACAATAATAATTTAGCATTACCTCGACTCCCTGAACTTATCGCTTTTATTCAATGAATTCTTAACTTATTAAGGCTTGGTTTTGGGATGAGATCTGCAAAAAAAAAGTTTTACAAGAGAAGGCCCTTCGGACTTTATAAGTTTAAGAATCCCTGATTTAGGACATTAAAATATAGGCTAGTGGGAAATTGTAATTCTAAAAAAAATTTCCCTATTAACGTACCTATCTGTTCTGGATGTTGGCAATCATAATGGTAATCTGGAATAGCTCTAACGAAGCTCAATTGTATTGGACCATAACCGAAGATTCTTTTGCTAAAATGTTCTTCCTCTATCAGACTCTCTTCTTTCATCTATTTTTCTCTGCAGAACAAGCTATATAGCAATTCAAATCTTTGGTTATTTCTCATAATATGCTCCAGATATTCTAGCTTCTCGGTTTTAATTTTTGTCCAGGGAATTTTCAGAGCCCGTCGGTACCACTATATTTCGGATGCTCCGATTCTTTTACAAGAAGACTAGGACAACAGTACAGGAAAGACATAGCATCCCAGTAGCCTCATTTTATTTTGTAGGGACGAGTCATGACATCTAAACAATTCTGCCATTCTCAGAAATGCCGCTTTACATTTCTCTTTTCGACATTTTATCTCTACAGCGTCATCCCAGAAATAAAAATGAAAAAATCATCAATTATTGCTAAAAATATTTATCAGTCAAATATACAGTCTGTCCCAAAAGTCGTAGATAATCCGAAAGGGGGTTGATAGAGGAAGTCATTGACAGTCGAAAGAGCCCTATATGTGGTGATCAGATTCTCATGAGTTATTTTAAATTTAGTATTTTTACAAGAAATCGCATAAGGCGTCTATTAAGGATATGATCAAAAGCAAACTGATAGGATTTTCTGAGTATACTACTCGAAGTTATACCTTGCTGCAAAAACCATTACAGTAACATGAATCAGCGGGTCTGTGCTGTAAAAAGACATTTTGTTATAAGGTTGTAACTCATGAAAAATTTTTGAAATTAAATAATGGCGCTCGCAGAAATGAGGCGTCTTACAAAAAACTGTCCTGTAATTGTAAAAATTAGCGCACTTTATCGAGATTCTAACAAGACACAGGTTGGTTTCTTTTACGGATACATATTCTTTTTATTGTTAATATCACGAATCATTGAGTGATGCTTTCGATTTTCGAAAGTTTAGAAGCGAGCAAACAGCAGGATAGGAAAAAAACATTTTTTCAAGTTCTCACATGACTGATGCAAGTCCAACAAATGCGAGAAATTATTTATGGTAAAATAAACAAAGATAATGAAATAATAAATGAAAATCTCAACCATTTCTAGTAAGTTGCAACCTGCTAACAGAATTTCTTCGCAAAAAACAGACCTACTGATTCATGTTACTGAAATGATTCTTGCAGCAAAGTAAAACGCTTCTGATCATATCCTTAATAGACGCATTATGTGATTTATTGTAAAAATACGGAATTTTGAAATGTCATGAGCCACATATAGGACTCTTCCGATTGCCAATGACCTCCTCTATTGCCCCCTTTCGGATTATCCACGGCTTCTGGGACATTTTATTTAGATAATAGAAAAAATATATATCAACTTGTTTTGATATTTTATAAAATCGAAAATTTCAGTTAAATCCTGTTATACTTTTGAAAGAATTTTCTAATTTTCCATAGAGAAAGCCGACTTTCTGAAAAATATTCAATCAAAATAATTATAATTTAATATAAAAAATAATTTCACTTCATCAAAAAAAAAAAAAAAATCACCAATAGATCGAACTAAAAAAATTTATAAAGAACTAAAATTAATTCCGATATTATTTTAAAAGTGTGATTTAGAATAAATAAAATATATAACATCGAATGCATACTAAATTAACAATGTTGTTAAATTGTCAACATGACTACATACAAATTAACCCAACAACGTATACTTCACACATTTATTGATTAATTTAACAAAACACGAATTTAACATGGAATTTATCTTAAACCGTGTTACATATTTTAAATAAACACCCCCTACTCATTTCGTTATCAATAAAATAATCGATAAAAAGCCATTGGATCCAATAAAACAATTGTTATTTTATCATTTACCATTTACAAGTACCTGAATTCTAAAAAAAAAAACAAAGAAATGTACAAGAAATGCTACCTCTTTTTTTTGTTAACAATAATCATTAAAGTCATCACGGCCAGTAGTAATAATAATGATGATATTTATAAAAAGTGTAGTGATAGTTTTGATTGTGTTGAAAATGAAATGATCGATTATGTTGATCGTATTGATGAAACAACCGGAACTGTACCGATATTTGGTGATTTTTTGGTAATGACGAAAAATCAACAACAACAACAACAACAAGAAACTGGACGATCACAAAATGATTTAATTGATCGTTGTATAGAATTTTTATCGAATCATGAGATCAAATTGAAAATACCAAATGAATTTGCAAGAAATTTAATTAATGGTAAGTTGCTCTCTATTTTTTGTTCATTATCCGAATTCCTCTCAAAGTCCAGTTTTTTATTGTCTATTATTAAAAAATAATTATAAATGACCTGGTTCGCTACACCAAATGGGTGTGGTTATTATTGATGACAAAAATTAGGTGACACACAATTTCCAATTTTCTCATTTTTTTTCCTCTATTCCAATTCAATTAACTACAAATAATCGAATCTATATATATATATATATATATTTATGAGTTAATAGAAAAATAAAACACAAATTGGAGAATCCTGCAAAATTCGTCAATTAACGAAAACTTCATTGATGAATTCACTTCTACAAGTTCAAGTTGAACCGGTCATTCAAACAGCCTTGCCATTGCTATTTTTTTCTTTTCATATATAAATAAACCATTAAAAAAAAAGTTAATCTAACAAATAAAATTGCGCATGTACGACTTATTGACCTACTGACTCAGATTAAATCATTTCCGTTTGTCCGTGACCTTAATTTCTTGTTGCATTTCACCAAATCAAAAAGCAATAATTGAAAAAAAATATTATTATTAATACTAATTAATTAATAAACTAACATATGGATATAGAATTAATTATATTATTAGTTAGGTAATTATTTGTGTTATTATGACCTAGAATTTTTTCTCTACAATAATTTAGAAGAAAGTAATGCATCAACTATAGCGACATTGTATTAGAAAAAAACAGGATGTCTATAATATCCTGCTACTGCAACAATCGTCAATCAATCAAGGCCTAGATTTTTTTTATAAAAAAAAATTGTTTAATTTTTTGCAGAGCCTCGTACCAGAAAATTGAAGAAAATCCTGCTACCATTATTGATTCTATTGAAATTGAAAGCCGCCATTGTTGTACCAGCTGTATTATCAGCGATTGCACTAGTTGCATTTAAAGGTTTAGGTGCTGGTTTGATGGCATTGATAATATCCGGTGCTACTGCATTAAAGAGTTTTATCGAAAATCAAAGTTCGAAATTAACATATGAAGTATTACCGCAAGTATCATTACCACATTGGAGTCGTGCCGGTTATGAGCCATTAACAAATTTCGAACCAATATTTTAAAAATTTATGATTCTATTATTTGTTTAATTTATTTATTGTCTTGAATAAAACATTGTTATAATTTGGCTTTTATTAATATTCGACATTGGGATGGAAACAGATGTCGGAAAAGAGGATTTTCCGGAAATTAGATTGAGATACTAACCTCGATTTTATTGTAGAAATATTATTTTAATTTATTTAAATTATATTAAGATTGTGAACATCTCATTTACAACATTCTTTCCATTCATTATCAGATTTAAATTTAACGAATTTCATTAGGTATATCAACTCACAAAAAATTTGGGTTTTAATTATAAATATTAATCAGTTTTCTTTTGGCAATTTTTTTTCCATTCAAGGGATTGAACAGCAGTTTTAGAAAGTTCCATGTTCTAAATTATAATTCGAAATTCGCATAAATTTTCATTAATTTTCAGCTGAATTTTAATTTTTTTTTTTTATGGAAATCAAACAAAGCAAACCACTAAACTACAACGGTTATATTAGCGTGAAATGAAATGTTTCAAACAAAAGCGTCAGTACTTATTTAATTTAGTTTAGAAAATTTCAACTTTTTTAAAATAAATTAATTTTTGGTTTGCTTGTTTTGTTTTTTTTTTTTTGGTTTGTATGGGAAAAATTGAAATGTTTGAATGAATTTCCACAAAAACCAATCATATTTCTATAATCTATGAATGTTTCCCCATCTAGTAATAGAATTTTTGAGAGACTTCAACGTTCAATTAAAACAGTAACCGCCAGCCTCGTAGCAAGAAGCTGGCTGCAAGAGCGAGCGACCACCAGGGGCGCAAAGCTCGGACTTCTGTGATGTTAATCAAATTCGTAAAATCGTCAAATTTTTGGCTCAAAATTCAGCACTAATTTAGCATCGAAAGACACTCTTTAACTCGCTTCCAATTTAACTATAGCAAATTCGAAATCTGT
The DNA here is from genome assembly GCA_037414775.1 of Zonitis immaculata. NCBI lineage: Eukaryota > Metazoa > Arthropoda > Insecta > Coleoptera > Meloidae > Zonitis > Zonitis immaculata. The sequence continues at coordinate 20,773 of JAZBGX010000367.1, forward strand.
TAAGAACAGCACTTAAGTGTAGTGATAATAATTAAGTGCTCAATTAGGGAATCAATGCACCGGCAAAATTTGAAAAAAAAAATTCCATTTCACTCACTTGGAACTGCTAGCATGAGCGTCAAATTTTGTTTTTTGGCACTAAATAAGCATTAGATTTGGTAATTTTGGTAATTTGACTACGCTATGGGATGCACTCGAATACTTACAAAATTTCATATCAGAAGTAAGAGTATTTAACAGATCTCCGTACGAAATATTGATTTGTGGGCACAAAATACAAATCTTGCCCTCCTTAGCTACCACAGTAGTGAACGCAACTCAATTTGTAAAGAAATTCGATTCTAATTAGGATAATTTATAATTCAATGCAAATATTCCAGCTGAGATCCTTTACGGTTCAACAAAAAAATTTCTTCACCATCGTTCCGTGAAAAGTCGATATTAAACATAGTTTTGTCTTGTGTTACAGTCAACAAATTCAACAAATAATTTATAGAATAAAAAAATGTTCACGGACACTTCCTGTTATCGACCTAAATTAACAAATAATTAATACGATAATTTATGTTTTGTTTTTTTTTTGTTTTTCAGAAAAAATAAAACAAGTATAGAGAAAGAATGTAGAGCAAATTAATTCAAGTGATAGCTGAATGTTTATATAGAACAATCATTTGCCATACTTTCAATAGGATTTGGTATCTAGTATTGATAACATATAAAATTTTTCATTAAATTATAAAATGTGTATTCGTTGAGTTTCCATCAAAATTAATTTCTAAACCAGTAGAAAATCTTATATCTTATCATTTTGTTTATACTAGATTGCCGTAAAAGTGATCTCGTTTTATCCTTAATTATTATGGCCAATAGAAAATTCTAGGATGTTGATTTTTTCTCTATAATTTAATTTTTTTTAGACTGATTAAGGTATATAAGCTCTTATGTTCGAGCCTATTCAGTATCATTGTGGCAGATGCAAGCAAACACAATGTTCTCCAGTAAAAAATTGATAATATTATTGATGATAACTGCAGTTTTTGGTGATGAACTCAAAAAAAGTGATAGAAGTGATTATAAAAAGTCTTTATTAAAAAATTGCGATATCTCATATACAACCACATGCCTCAAATTAGACATCGTCTCATGGATAGATAAATTGAATGATGAAGATGATTATAGTGTTTTACCCGGTGTTAGTTTAATAAAAGAAACTACCAGTGCACGATCATCAACAACATTGAATGCCGCTGAAATTACCGCCGAACTAGCCCGTGACTTTCCTAATGATCCTGATACACGACTCGATACATATCTCATCAAAAAAATCACCAATTATCTCAGTACTCATTCGATACGTTTGAATCTATGGAATAATAATCAATTATTGAAAGCCGAAGCTCGAGGTGGCGGCGGTGGTGGTGGCGGTGGCGGCGGTGGTAAAGGCGGTGGTGGTCTAGGCATCATATTAGCAGCTGCTGCCATGATGAAAGGCACATTAGTTGCATTGACTTTAGGTGGTTTAGCTGCTATAGCTGGTAAAGCTCTAATGACAGCATTAATATCATTATTATTATCTGGTATTATTGGATTGAAGAGTTTAGCCCATCATGGTCATGAAAGTCGAACAGTTGAAGTTATATCGAAACCGATCTATACACATTCGAATTCACATAGTGTCTCACATGAAGACCATCATGCTGGTTATGGGCATTCTTCCTATGGAAGAAGTTTCGATTTACCGCTACCAATTGGTTTACATGATGATTATAAACCAGCACCTTGAAAATTATTATTTATTAACTTATCATTATTACAAAATATACCATTTTTTATTTATTACTATTTGTTTATATATATTCAATAAATTATTATTTATTATTATTTTATCATAGTCATAATTTCTTACCTGTTTATCCAAAGATAATATTTCAATCATACTATTGTTTCTATTTTTGTAATTTATCAACAATTAGAGCTAATATTGATTAGATTTTAATGAGTTCAGATTTAGAAAGGCCAGGACCTAGTTCTATTGAATCGATAATATTCTAATAAAATTCGAAAGTTGGCAAATATCAATTATTATCTATTATTATCAAAAAAAAAAGAAGAAGAAGCAATGAACCAATTTAATTTATCCTTTTATTTAGGAAAACTCTAATAAATCTAAACAATGAGTTTAACGAAAGTAATGTTGAAGGATGTAATTTATAATGGTTATAAAGTTTTCACTTTTTTTTGGTAGAACGAAATTTCGTTAATAAACTCCAACGTTTCTCCATTAAATTATAGTCCCTTCAAATTTGGTATTTTCCAGCCGAATTTTCTTTTACCAAAATAACTGCCATCTCGACCAAAAAAGAAAGGCAATAATATTATAGCAATTTACTTTCAAATATCCATAATTAATAAATTCATATAAAACGAGATCATTTTTTTATTCTCTATTTTCGAAATATATTATTTGTACGTGTGTGATTTTTAGAGCTTATATAGGAAGCGTTAATATCCATTTAACAGTTTTATAGAAAAATTAATCGAAAAAATTAGAGCGGTGATAGTATATCTAAACATTAGGCCAACCATCATCACCCATCCACATCGATTTTGTTATATGTTTGCTCCTTATGTTCAGTGAGATTATCGAATTATTTTTGCCCGTCACTTACGCTCACAATGACTTCTTGCTCCACTAACTCCATTCATCGATATACAGATGGACATTGAAATTAAGGAATAGGAGGTAGCTAAATTTTTTTTTTACTCTAGATAGTTTTACTATATAAACCACTATCGTTTTCGATCTTAGCATCAGTTCATCAACTACTGACAGAACAACAACAACAACAACAACAACAACAACTAGAATAACAAGAAAAATAACAAGAATCTTCTTAGCACCATGTTGCTAAAATTCTTAGTGCTTAGTGTAGTTTTTGCTACTTTGGTACTAGCAAATCGTATCGACGAATCAATATCAACAACACAACAATCAACAATAACAACAGCATCAATAATACCAACAACAAGTCATCGTAGTGATTTAAAAAAATCATTATCGAAAGATTGTGCCGGTTCATTATCAATAACTTGTTTAAAATTAGATTTAGTTTCATGGGTAGATCAATTGAATGAAAATGACAATTTAAGTGTATTACCCGGTGTATCGGTGGTGCGCGAAAATGGTAACGGCCGTTCAAATAATGCCGATATAGCTGTTGAGTTAGCTAGAGAATTCCCAAATGATCCTGATGCCCGTCTTGATGCCTATATTTTAAAACAAGTCTCCACCTATTTGAATACACATTCGATTAAATTGAATTTATGGGATGCCGCTAGTACCGATATAGAATCGGCACGTGGTGGCGGCGGTGGCGGTGGTGGTGGTGGCGGTGGCGGTGGCAAAAAAGGCGGCGGTCTAGGCATTATATTAGCAGCAGCTGCAATGATGAAAGGTACATTATTTGCATTGGCATTAGGTGGTTTAGCTGCTATTGCTGGTAAAGCTCTAATGACAGCTTTAATATCGTTATTATTATCGGCTATCATTGGATTGAAAAGTTTAACACACCATCATAAAGAAACAACATATGAAGTTATATCGAAACCGGTATATACACATGCAAATACACATACAGCGTCACATGAGGAACATGGTGGCCATTATGGGCATTCATCATATGGTAGGAGTTTCGATATGCCGTTACCATTGGGCCTGCAACCGGGCTATAAACCAGCACCATAAGTGATATAATCAATTATTCACTTCCATTAATTTGAAAAGCATAATCATTATTATTTATTTAATTTATTTCTTCCAACAATATTCTATTTATTTTGTTGTCTCTATATTTATAAATGATGTTTCTTGTTTTTATTAAAAAATAAAGAATTTCTAGAAAAATTAAAAAAACAAAAACAATTAACTGTACCACATTTCAGCATACCAATCCATCATTGTTGAATATACGAAAAACTATTGCTTATCCAACTGTAAAAGATAATTGTTCGGGGAAAAAAACAGAAACGTTAAATTGCCTATAATTTAACTTAATTATAAATTAAACCAACAAATTAAAGAAAGGCAAAAATTATTTTACTGTAGTTCGTTACATTCTAATGATGTGCTTGAATTTTGTTAAGTTCCACAATCATTATACAGTAAAACGACTGCGTGAAACGCTCCCGTTTATATCACTTTCCCGGCTATAATGCTCTTTTTTCTCGGTCGCCCGACCTCCTGAACGATATTTCAATAAAAATGTTATTCGTTTTGACGCTCCGATTTCCCAGTTTTGAAGCTCTGATTTGATATTTTCAATATTTTTTCCTATTTTGCGTTGGAAATGGACGTATTATGACAGAAAAAGGAGTGAAGAAATAGTACATTTAAAAACAAGTTTCAAAAAATGACAATTCCTGCACAAGACCAAGTTTAACGGTCGAGTGCAGGAATTGTCTTTTTAAACGAGTTTTTTATACTTTTTTTCCTATTTTGCACCCTTTTTGATAAAAATTGAACCTTTGAGATTGAAAGGAGTGCTTTAATATCCATTAAAGCACTCCTTTTTCATTAAAGCACTCTTTTTTTATTAAAGCACTCCTTTTTTACCTTAACAACGCTATTATAGAAGCAAAATAGAAAAAATCTATTTTTTCACTACTTTTGAGTGTAGAAATATTAAGGAAATTTTATTTTTCAAAGTTGGTGACACCAGGTAACTAGCTGAAACGTCACTTTTTGATAGATTTTAAGGTCGACGAAAAGTCGATTTTTATTTTTATTAACAGAGATAATTCCATTAGTAATTCTATTTTCAATAATTTCCCGTAATTCTGATGGGGCACACGATAAATTGCCACACATTTTCACTAGATAATCGCATTAAAAATGGAGATTCAAACAAATGACAATCAACTTGACGTATAAAAATAAAAAATTGAAAATTGGACAGACAGAATTTTCATTTGGTTTATTTGTAATACCAACTCCTCTAAAATTCCCTAATTTTAAGGGTGATTTTTTAAAAAAAAAATGGTATAAGGGGATGCAAAATAGGAAAAAAACTCGTTTCAGAAGTCAATTCCTGCACTCGACTACTCGACCATTGAAAAAACTCGTGCTAGCGCACTCGTTTTTTAAACTAGGTCTCATATCGGAATTGTCGACTTCTGAAACTTGTTTTTTAATATAGGTACTATTATTAACGCAAATTCGATGAATCTATCAACAAACATTTACAAGATGTTTCCACGAATTCTAAACTTGTTCGATCTAAGGATAAACCATTTGCTTGAAATTCTTCGTCCAGTCTTTTGCTTCAGATATAGCTGCTTATAAACATATGTCTTGTGAATTGATTTTCATTAAAGAAAAAAAGCAACCCGGTGATCTGGTCTAATTTAAATCAAAACTATTTTGCCGCTTCAAAAAGCCTAAGTGTTTTAACTTTGTGTTCAATTTTAAGAACGAATGAGTCGTAGAAAAATACGATATGGGAAATACGAAGAGCTAGAAAAGATTTTTGAAGCTAGTTTATCCAAGTCAGAAATTCTAACATCCCGGTAAGTTGCGAACTTCTTAGAAATTGTCGATTTCACCGTTTCATCTGGGTGACTTGATAGATTTATGAACTGGCATATTCACACATTTCTACCTTCACTTCTGGCTTCGCTCGGTCAGAGATTTATAACGCGGATAAGTTTAGGTTATTTTTTAAGGTGATGTTCGATAAATCTTTGGTTCTAAAAATCTGAACAAAAAATTCCATAGGAGAAAACTGAGTAAAAGAGGATTAACGATCCTCGTTTGTAGGAGCTCCTCGGAAAATGTCGAGAAAAAACTGTTAATCATTGGAAAGTACGCTAAATTGTCACAAACTCGAGCGTCGATTGTCACATGGGTGAGACGCGAGTGAGACGCCAAATTAAAAGGCTGCAGGATACTTTTATATTCGTAGACAACTGCGCTATCTATTCAAATGATTTTCATCTACAGAAAACATCAAGCTCGTTTTCCTGCCACCTAACACTATCAGTGAGTTATATATAAGTTATAACTTTTTTCCGACAACTTTGCCATGATTTTCTATCCACTTTTTGCAAGTTGTGTGCTTGGTCATTAAGAAGCAAACAAATCTGAATTTTTTCAGGATTACCGGAGTTGATTAGCTGAATGAAGAAACTTGGGAAGACATTTCAACCGAAGTCACTAAGTCGGGATGTTTTGCTGTATTTGACCTTGTGACCAACGAAACTTTAAGCCTGTAAACTTTGATTGAACATCATCTTAGTTCTTCAAAAGATACTGAGAAGTGGATGATACATCTGCAACAATTTTATACAAGTTACCTCGTCTAATTGAATAGAATCTGTGTTTTATTAAATCCTTTTTACATATTTCTGCTTCATTCTATATTTTAAAATGCATTTTGTTCATTTCATGTATGCAAATACATTCTATTTGTTCAAACTATGCATTTTTATGATTTCCCGGTTATCATGTTTTCTCGTTTATAGCGTTTTTTACCTTAGACCCTAAAAAAGCGTTATAACGAAGTTTTACTGTATTTATGGAATAAATTGAATTCGCCGCCAATTATGTGCTACCAATATACATATTTAAACTCCCTAGCTTTGTCATCTGTCAACTGTCAAATTTATTTTAATTGTCATTATTGTCGAAAATGTTTTGAACACGTCGATCCGAATATTGTTTTTTTTTCTCTTAAACCAAATTCAACAATAAATAATCGAAAAAAGTCACAATTTAATGAAGAGAATTGTAAATTTACAATAATTTTATTATTTCATACATAAACAAACTGGAATCATTTAAAATGCGCCGTACCCATGCTGGTAATTATTACGAACCATTACCACAGACATCAAATGAAATTGAAGAAGAAAATGATCATATGACGAATGAATTACGTGATAAAATTGGTGTATTGAAATCATTATCGATCGATATTGGTAATGAAGTTAAATATCAAGATAGATTATTAAGGGAAGTAGATGATGATTTAGATAGAACTGGTGGTTTTCTTGGTAATACAATGAATCGTGTTATTAGATTAACAAAAGGTTCGCATAATTATTATATTATTTATTTATTTCTATTCTCATTATTTGTATTTTTTATATTGTATCTTGTATTAAAATTTAGATAGGATCAGTATGGGATATAATTTTATTAATATTATTATTGTTATGGCGAATAAAATGAAAAAAATCTACAACAGACAGAATTCAATAGTCTATTTTTGTTTTGTTTTTAACAACATTACATAATTTGAACACAAAAACATCATCACAATCGAAACTCGCTCCCAAAGAAGAGAAAAAGAAATTCCTAAACATATCCTTTAAACCGACTTTCTGCATTTCTTATTGTTATTCAATAATATCTGAAATGGTCCCACAAATTGGGAATAATCTACATAATTCGTTTTATTAAATTTTTACATTAGAAAAAAAAACCAACACGACTATTGCACAATATTCCTTTTTGTTACCAATGGAATGTCTAGAAATTATCGTTCATACTTTCATCAAACGTTCCAAATTATATTAAAGACAGATTAAAATAATAATTAAATAATAGAAGACCGAAAAAAAAAAACGGAAAATAAATCACAGAATTAAAATTAAAGAGTAAAATAAAACAAATCAATTTGTTATTATAAGGAATATGAAAATATCAATTCTCATTTCAAAATCTGTACAATACTGGTTATTCTATAAATTAAAAATTTTCGATAACAAATACTAAAAATTTTCATCAAATTATTTACAATTCAACTTTTAAAGTTAACAATTCACAAATTTCAAATTGATATTTCTAGTTTTACAATTCTCTCTTAATTATTAACTTGTCAAAGGTTATATTTATTTTTTTATTGATTATAAAAGTTCGGGCAGCATTTTGAAAGCGCCTAATTCTAAATTAACCTGAAATAGTTCTATTTTGTTTAAATTTTTTCCAGTTTATATACTTCTCATCACATTTTTTTTGTTTTTTGTTATTTGATTCGAGATAGTTTTGAGAAGATCAACCTTCTGTTAAAATTTGTGATAATAATCGTTTCAAACTATCCAAACCTGTTAGAAATCCACCATCAGGACCATGATGGATTGTTGTCTGATTTGAATCGGTTGTATCTGTTACAAATGATGTATGAGCGAAATCTATCATACGAACATCAACATTTGTTGTATTTTGTTGTAGTTGTGGTGGTTGTTGTTGACGTCGACTTGTACTAGCAACAATCGAATGATTCTCTTTAACACGTAAACGTTTCTTTGTATTTTTATGGGAAACATTCGGCAACAATTCATTATCTTCATCGTCATGATTGTCATCATCTAAATCTAAATTAGCAAATTGTAAAGTTGTAGTTTTATTATTGTTCTTCGATTTCGGTGAACATATTTCAAAATCTGACAATGAGAAATCATCATTCGAACTAATACCATTTAAATGACCACTCGATGAATATTCATCACTACTACTATTTGAATACATCATCCAACTATCTAATGATGATAATGGACTTGACGCTGTTATAGTTGGTATTGGTATTGTTGTAGTTGTTGTTGCTGTTGCTGTTGTAGTTGTTGGTGGTGATGAATTCAAAAATACTGTTTCTTCTGATATTGGATAGAATTTACTTCCGGATTTTGTTGTTTTTTGTTGTTGTTGTTGTTGTAGTTTTGATGAAGCACCACGTGCTGCTGCTTCACCATAACTACGATGGTGGGCATCTTGTGATACATCATCATGAGATAAATTATAATCAATTGATGAATTACTAGTATCAGCATCATAACAATATGGAATTTCACGGCTATTATCTTCAGATTCACCTGTACATTCTTCACTTTCACTATATATCGGCTCTAAAAGACTAGGACAACACGGTTTGCGCATTGCAATACCATCATTACCTTCATAGACAATCAATAGAGAACTAAAAAAAAAAAATAAAAAAATTATCAATAAAAAAATAAAATACAAAAAATTAATAATTTTACCATGAATAGAATCGATATGAACTTTGTTTTTCAATAACATGCGATAATTGTTCCAATTTCGCAATAACTTGATTAATAACATTAACACGTAAACCATAACCATTATCAAAGAAACGGTATAATGCATTTTTGAAACCATCTTCATTCAATTCACGTCCCCAATATTTATCTCTTTTCAAATAATAATCATTTTGTATTTGATATACTTGCATACCACATAAACGTACACCTAATGTTGCTGATGTACTAGCTGCACATTTTGCTATTTGTTTTGTACGTTTTTCAGCTGTTGCATCATCGCCATGTTGACGTGTACCCATTTTCAAATCTAATATACATGGATTTATATAATGCGATGTTATATTTTCTAACATTAAAAAATATTGCTTATTTGTATTGTCTGTTTGTGTTATGCTTTTCAATACATCTTTTGGATTGCCAGTACGATGGACTCGCATCCTGAAAACAACAACCAAAATTTAGTTATTGTTCAACACATTGTGACGATTTTTTTGATCTTTATAAATAAGAAATTTGCCAAAAAATAGCGAAACACATAATTTTTGACTTTAAAATTTCTTCCTATTCTCTGACTTATTGTACGATTAATTTCCATCAGGTATCTTTTCATTTGAGATATAAAGTGGGTGACTGTTTTTTTACAATTGAAACGCCCTAGATATTTTTACATCTTTGGATAAATATTTCTTTAGCAATTTTGTGAAAATTCCATTTCCATCCAACCATTTTTAGTTATTTGATGCCCTTCTTCTTATTATTATTATTTTATTCAATATTTAACAAACCAAGCGTCGCAAACCTTA
>JAZBGX010000368.1:10283-32631 GCA_037414775.1 Zonitis immaculata
AAATACAAAAACAAATTTAATGAAACATAAAAATTTTATATTCAAAAATAATAACCTGTATCTATGGTCGTAAAAATATCACCAGAAGCGGTAGTCAAATCACGTCGATTCAAATTCAATAAGATATGATTACGACCATCACCACCCCAATAAGGTAAACGTTTCAAAGCATCCGCATCTAAAGGTGGTAAATTGATATGTTGTTGTTGTTGTTGTTGTTGATTAGAATTATCATTAGTATCATCGTTATTATCATCTTTTAAAGCTTCACCAACTAAAACTAAATAGATACATGCCTCTTTTGGATTATTTGTTAAATGCGGATTATATCCTAATGTTTGTTTTAATGTTGTTTTTAGAAAACCATCAACATCCCAACCATCATTCATAACTGTATATTGATCAGGATCATATAAATAAACCGGAAAGCCGGATGTTAATGAACATCTTGAATGATCGAAACAATTGAACATACGACAATTTTGTGTTAATATTGTTGGTAATGATGGTAATATTGTTGGTAATTCATTTGCTATTAAGCGTTTCGGTAATGCTAAATCGGGTGTATTTTGTTGTAATGCTTCACGTTGTGCAACCTGAGCTTGTTCAACACTAATCTTTAAACGATTCAAATTTGTCTGTTGATGTATTAATTCTTGTTTTAATTCGTCAATACTTTTTGTATACGATTGAATTTCTGCTAACAATTTCTGTCGTTTTCGTTCCATATCACGTAATTCACTCGATACAGAACCTTTGATTCGCAATAATTCTTCAACGCCAACTCGTAAATCCGATTCTTTCATCATATTTAAGTCTTCCGGTAAATCGATATGCGAATGTGCATTGTGTGTTATATGATTTATGTTATTACGTTCGATATTCGACAAATAGAAATGTGTAAATAACGGTGTCAATATTAAAATAATAAAAACCATCACAACTATACGACTTAAACGAATTTGCACCAATCGCTGGCAAATGTCCTTAATATATTCAGTCCCTGGTAATACCATTTCACTAGAATTCTTTTAGAATTTCTTTAAATAATCCAATTTTGTTTATACAAATCCTAACCTCACTCTTTCTAAAACACATAAAATGTTATAAAACATAAATTAAAAACACCAAAAACGTTCATTCTTATAATGAAATAATTAATTCGTAATTAAAATAAGCGTTATTTTATTAATAAAACCCATATTCGTGAAAATTTGAGGAAATTAAAAAAAATCCCAATTCCGTCAAATTAAAATAACTTTGACAACTGTCAAAATTTATGATATAGTTCGTAAATTGTACAATAGATGGTACTGTTTATAGCACCATCAAACTTGAGTAATTCGCCACTATAATTAATTTTGTATAATAAATATACAATTTTATTCATTTGTTTTGATTGCAATTGATTTAATTCCAACTTATAATTAGAATTGTAGTATTAATTTTTGTGATTTTATTGAAACGAGCCGCTACTGAACTTTAACCATTAGTGCGCCATCTACTTCTGTCAATATAGAAGTCATTTATATTTACTGAATTTTCTCGCATTTTCACACAAATTCTTCAATTTTCGTTAGAATCAAATGATTGTGAAATTTTCATTTTTATATTAAATTAACGAATCATTGCTCATAGATTGGATTATGTTTGTTTAATTTGATGAGCGGGAGATTTGGTGGTGTTTTGAAAATTTGCGGTAGAATTTGGAATTAATGGCGCCGTCAGCTTGGAGCGTATCCCACGTGGTGTTATAATTAACCAATCAGATACAAGTCTTTGTGCCCGCCGCCAAGCTCATACTAACTAGATTCAGCACGAAATGGTATTTATTTAAAGGCATATTAAAGTGTTTTAAATAAAATTAAATTAAATTGAATCAATTTAAAATCAAACTACATTAATTCAATTACAGTTGTAAATTGTTGAATTTAAATTTGTAATAATAGAAATTGATTAGATTTACAATTGAAATATTGAATTGTAATAGTCGCCATTTTTGTATAATCACTACACATCTGAAGAAGAGTTGTGTGTATATATGTGTGTGGTGTTCGGTTGTATTTTTTTTTAATCAACTTTTCCCAATAATGAAACAATCAATTCATTATTGAATTATAATTGGAAACATTTATTCAATTTATAATTGATAATATGACACAACAAAATAATACAACGAATTGGGTTATCCAAGGCACAAATGGTAATGCACATTATTTCTCTTAACTTTTTTTTCCTTCTATTTAAATATAGTCTAGCGATTTGATTCAATTAAATGATAGATTTAATTACAAATTCCTAGTTTTATTGAATCAATTCGATAGATTTTATTGCAATTTATCGTTGTTAAATTGTATAAATTCGTCTAGAAGAAAAAACAAGTATTACGTGTACATTGTAATTTAATTAAAATCCATAGGACAACCACAGATGATTAAAGTTGTACAACCAGCTGGTAAAACAATCGGTAGTATAATGGCATCAACTGTATCAGGACAACAAGTCAAAATACTAAAATCCACAACAAATGCTGAAGGAGTACAGGTAAACATCCCAAATTAAACAAATCTCAATATTGTTAATAATCAACATTATTAACATTAAGGAAAAACAAGTTTTGCGTGAGAAATTAGATAACTTTTATTACATTTCTTTAATATTTCAATAAAATTACAGCATGTGCCATTGAAAAAAAAAAAATAAGTAGGCGGTGCATAAATCAAAAAAAAAAAAAATCATGTGGCACCACTGATTAATATTCAATAAATAGTTGTTTATAATTATAATGCATACTAATTAATAATTTATGATTTATTTAAATCAAATATTGAACTACGTGGATATTGGGAAAAAAATTGTTGGAAGAAAAATAATAAAAATACGACGGTTATATTAATTTGAATCCTAATAAATTTGGCAATGTCACTAGATTGTATTGCCAACATTTATAATTGTAAAGAACTAAAAGGTGACGTTTTTTCTCGCTTGTGCGATATATATTTTTATAATTTGGAAATTAAAAGAAAATTCAATGGAAATCGTATAAATTTTCCATTTAAAGAATTACAAATTTTAATCGAACGATTCGATGATGTAATTGAAATTAATTATAATGAATACATATTCGAAATATTTATTTTATAATAGAATATTTATTACAAGTTGTCTTATAATATTATTATCTCTAAATATTATTCTAAATGATAATAATGATAATAGTAAAGTTCCTCTATTTTAGAATGGCTATTAAATGGAATATAATCTGATAATATTTTATCTAGAGTGAAATAGTTTCATAGCACTATTTGATTTCTTGTCGTGTATATTCAATTCTTATTGTTGGAATTTACAACATTTTATATATTTTAATTTATTGATTTAATAGGCATAAATACATATTATTGATATAATTCTAATAAATAAATACTATATGCTAAATATTTGCAAAATTGATTAACCTGTTTTGTTTATGTAATTACAGATATTTAATACAACCGGTGCGTCGACACAACTATTACGAACGATAGCAACAACACCGAAATTCGTAACAACTAGTAAGTTTTTAAGATTATTTTAAATATGTTGTTTTATTTTATTTTTTTATAATTTGTGTGTTTTAATAAATAAAGGTGGTATACCATTGAATGAACTACCAAAAGGTACAAAGACAATTCGTTTAACCACATCACAAATGGTAAATTTCTTATTTAATAAATAAATTGTCTATTATTAAAATTAATTGATTGATTTTTTTTTTTTTTCAAGCAAAATATCAAATTGGTACCACAAAGTACACAACAAAAAATACAAATAAATCAAAGTACAACATTACCAATTATACAACAAACAACACAGAGTCAAAAAATTATATCACCACCGATTTTATCAAGAAAACGTACAGACCCTTTAGATTTAGAATATGTACCGGATGCGTGAGTATTTTGAATTATTCTATTATTCTATATTTATATTGTTTGTTGAATTATTTTAGAAAACGTGGAAGAAAATCGGAGAAAGTTGGCAAAGGTTTACGGCATTTTTCGATGAAGGTATGCGAAAAGGTTCGCAAGAAAGGTAAAACAACGTATAATGAAGTAGCCGATGAATTGGTTGGGGAATTTGCGAATGCTAGTAGTAATAATTCATTAGCAGATCAAGTAAATTATTGATTATTTAGAATTTGTAATTTTTGACTTTATTTTTTGTATGTTTAAAGTATGATCAGAAAAATATAAGACGACGTGTCTATGATGCATTGAATGTATTAATGGCGATGAATATAATATCGAAAGAAAAGAAAGAGATTAGATGGATTGGTCTTCCAACGAATTCGCTACAAGAATGTACACAATTGGAACGTGAGAAAATTAAGAAAATGAATATAATCAAAGAGAAAAAGAAACAATTACAACAATTAATAAAAAATCAAATATCATTCAAGAATTTGGCACAGAGAAATAAAGAAGCGGAAGACAACTATGGACCGCCGCCACCAAACTCCTATATACAATTGCCTTTTGTTATTATTAGTACAAATAAAAAGACTGAGATTGATTGTCGGATCTCAGATAATAAGTAATTGAATTCAACATAAATTAGGAAGTTCCTTAATATTGTAATAATCTAATATTTTTTTTTTTAGGAGAGAATATTTGTTACGTTTTAATGATAAATTTGAAATCAACGATGATTTGGATATTTTGAAATCAATAGGAATGTTAATGGGTGAGTTGTTTTCACTAATTATCGATTTATTAAATTTTTGCTAATTTTTCTAAATATATAGATATCGATACTGGTAAATGTACTCCTGAAAATTTGGAGAAAATACGAAATTTGGTCCCTAAATCCTTAGCAGAAGATGTTATGCGTAAGTAATTTTTTTTTTTTACAAAAATTTTTCAAATAATAACATCAATTGTTTAGAATTAGCATTTGGAGTGACGGACGAGAGCGATAGTACGTTAGAAACGGAAACACCAGGTACAAGTTCGATGACTGAAGATTATGTTGAAACAACATTAGATGAAGAGAATTCCCATCAATCGTCTAGTGATCCTCTATCACCGAGTGGTCATGATTTTAGTGATGAAGATGGTGATTCAGATTTGTCAAGTGATAATGAAATGAACTAGTATTTATAAATATCAAACAAACAAACAAATATCTGTCCAAGATAAAATCATAATTAGAAAAACACGGGAACTTTCATTGAAAATTATATATATTAAAAAAAAAAAAATAATAATAATAATAAGGAAAGAAAAACAAAACTGATGTACATTATTGTTAAGTATTAAAATTTAGTTTTAAGACAATTTTTCTGGACAAACCTTCGATAATAGGTTGTGTTTAAAAGAAGAAGAAACAAACCGTTAAATAATCAATTTTGCTGTAATAATTCTTACATTTTTAGTTTATAATAATCTTTTGTCTCTTTTTTTTTATTAATTCTAGAAAATTACTTGATTTTATTCTAACCGTTAGATTTGATATTTATTTTATAAATTTTTTTTGAATTTAAAAACAAACAATCAATATTTTTTCTCTTTCACGCAAATGTAAATATTGTGTAAGTTTTTTTTTGTTTTCAGTACCGTATGTCTTTTTCTATTTATAACGATAAACATTGTATAACAAGCTTATTTTGTTTGCAAAAAGAAAAACTAAATTTGCACCTGTGATAGAGACAAGTGCTTCGGTAAAACAAATGAATGAAATCAACATGTGTTTAATGAATAAATATAAAAAGAGAAAATTAATGTAAAAAATCTACTAAATGGTCATGTTTTGTAGTGGACCAAAAAAAATTAAATTAAATATTTTTTGATTAGAATATTCTGGAACATTGGCAGAAATTGATACGGGGATTTAATTATATAGTAACTTTTTATTTTATTTTAATTTTGAGGATTTTTTCTTTTTAAAAATATTGGCTTGTAGTAAGTAGGATGAATTGAAAGCGAAACCTGATTAATTATTATAAGAAATTCATTTATAAAATGATTTTTTTTTTTAAATCTATTGTTTATTCAGTTTGTTGTATATCACAAATCATTTTGTTTTTTATTCATATAACACAAATTAAAATTTTATAACAAGATTCGTTATAGTTTCATTCGAATTCTATTCAATTCAAATCATCATCGTCATATAAATCTTCAAAATCTGGAAATTAACAGCTTAGAAACAATTGTATTCATAGAAATATAATTTACCATTGAAGAAATCAGCATGAACAGCCTTTTCATTTGCTGCTAAATCCATTAAAAGTCCACTAGAACCACCAGCCTAAAATTGCAAACGAAATTCAAGTTATAATTGACGTTTAATTGAAAATTTTACCTCTTCTAGATCCATATAGGGCCCCGCACCTTCCGGAAACATTTCATCAGCAACAATGGCTGGTTTCATTGCAAGAAAATAGCAAATTATCACAAAAAACTAATCGATTCACAATCACTGTTTTGTTTCTAGCTACTCCAACCTCACTTTTAACTGTCAAAATTGCACTACTAGAGCTGCTATCTAGTGAGTAATATATTCACTACAATTGTGACCTTGAAGTTGGGGGCGTAACTGCCAGATTTATCAATATTTTTTTTTCTAATGCAATACTTAGAAAAGTATCGTATAGGAAAATTGTTAAATTTTTTTTCATACAATCCTGTACATTGCGTTATTCTCTCAGGCAAACAATAATCAAATATTCTTGAACGAAATTTCGTGACTTGGCAACACTGAACCACATGTACATTTGTCAAATAGCTGTCATTTTGACGTTTCCAGGGTAGTACTGCCCCATATGGTATTTTGAAACGATGGCAACAATTGAAGAATTACAAGCTGAAATTGCCGTATTAAAACGTAAATATGAAAAACAAGCAAAACAAAATGCCCGACTTAAAATTGCAACAATGTCAGCTGAAGTTGCGGATTCAAATCCCTACAGGTTTATTATAATTACCATTTTCTCTTTGATACGACAATAATAGTTTTTCCAAATTATTTTTAGTCGATTGATGGCTTTGAAACGTATGGGTATTGTTAATAATTACGAAAATATTCGTAAATTTACAGTAGCTGTTGTTGGTGTTGGTGGTGTTGGAAGTGTAACAGCGGAAATGTTGACTAGATGCGGTATTGGTCGTTTAATATTATTCGATTATGATAAAGTTGAATTAGCTAATATGAATCGTTTATTCTTCCAACCGCATCAATCCGGTTTGAGTAAAGTCGAAGCAGCTGCTGAAACATTGTCGAATATTAATCCTGATGTTGATATATTGACGCACAATTACAATATTACAACTGTCGAGAATTTCGACAAATTCGCCGATATTCTAAAGTAAATTATCAATATCATCTAAAATTCAATTTATTTTATATTACACGAATTCTAGAACTGGAAGTCTTACAAACGGTCCAGTCGATTTAGTTTTAAGTTGTGTGGATAATTTTGAAGCTCGATTCACGATAAATGCGATTTGTAATGAACACAGCTTGACATGGTTCGAATCAGGTGTTGCCGAAAATGCAGTCTCTGGTCATGTTCAATTTATAGTACCTGGAGAAACAGCTTGTTTTGCTGTATATATAGAATTATTTTAATTATATTGTATAATTGTTTGCGGATATGATTCTAGTGTGCGCCTCCATTAATAGTTGCTTCAAATATTGATGAGAAAACATTGAAACGTGATGGCGTCTGTGCTGCCAGTTTACCAACAACAATGGGAATAATTGCGGGGTTTTTAGTACAAAACACATTGAAATACTTATTGAAATTCGGTAGTGTTACAAATTATTTGGGCTATAACGCACTAAATGACTATTTCCCAACAATGAATTTGAAACCGAATCCGAGTTGTGATGATAGGAATTGTCGTGTAAGACAGAAAGAATTCAATGAACGTCCGAAAATTGATGAAACAGCACAGGAAGTATTCGAAGATGATAAACCATGTCATGAAGATAATGAATGGGGTATTTCATTGGTTGATGAAAGTACAGATATTGAATCGGGAAAAATTACTATAGCTCAAGGTATTGATTTAGCTTATACTGTTCCATCGACTAGTCGGGACGATATCGAAATTGGAGAGAAAGTTATTAATGATGATGATATCAGTTTAGAAGAATTAATGGCGCAAATGAAATCAATTTGAAATATATATCAACAATAATTATTTTGCGTAATTTTTAATTATTGATTAATTTTTAGGCTAATTGAGGTGCAACGGTTGTATTCAATTTATAAATAAATTTTTATGCTTTCCTAAACTGTGGTTTTATTTTGAGTCCATCAAAAAAAAAAGCTGCTACAGATTCCCACGTTATCTATGTGATTATAAATAAATACTTTATTAAACAAACGATTTTAGTACGTAAAAGAAATTCCTGAGGAAAAACTGTTAACATAAAGTTGTAAATCTATAAAATATTCGACGTATATCGTAGCTCATATGTAATTCTAAGCCGCAATCTGGAAATTTCTTTGAGAAATTACAAAATCACCTGATAGCTAATTTTCAATATAATCTCGTCTGTTAATAATATGCCTAATCTTCATCTTCATCAACATTGGAACGTTAATATAGATAAAGATGAAGATTAGATATAAGTAATATTTCTATAATTTTGTACTGAACATTCTAAATTTCGTCAAATGTTGGCAGTGAAAGGTTCCTAAAAAATACTACAAGTCTCGATATTGCTACCTTGAAAATTCGTAAAATCCCTAATGATTTTTTGAGAATTCAAAGCGATACCATCGATACAACCAGCAAATGATTCGTAAAATAGACCATTTGTCTCTTTGAAAATTGTCGATTTTGTATTCAATCCACCAATAGAAATCGTATTAAATGATAATGTTGAATTTATTGTTGAATTTTTATAAATAATTCGATTTTGATCTAATTGAATTTTTAATGGTGCAAATTTTATTTCAAGACTATGCCATAAACCATCAGCAATCGATTGAGATGTTGGTAAATCAATCAAGTTTTTATCGAATTTCTCGATAACTTTCAAGAAACCTCTCTCAATTCCGATACCAACAAAATTGCCACCCTGAAACACACCATACAACACGATAATATACTTCCAATTATCGTAAAATTCAATCAAATTATACTTTCCGACTCCAGACTAATAAAGCATCCTTTTGAATTGTTGTGAAATTCATATAGAGACTCTTCAAATTGAATTCCTTAATATTCCGTTTCTTCTCGCTATTCCCATTAATAATCAAATAACTATTACCAGTAAATTCCGGTATTGTTATATTGATACGATTTTGACAAAAAACACCACTATAACCAATATGACACAAACATTTCCCATTATTATCACATCTACCGACATTATTACACAATGCCTCATCGCATTGCGGTATCAATTCACAACGTATACCATAATATGGTAATAAACATGAACAATGTGGTGCCATAAATGAATCCAACCAACAAGTACCACCATTCAAACATCTATCTTTACCACACAACGTACCATCACAATCATTAATATTTCTAGCACGATAAATATTCGATTTGATTAATGCTATGTGTTGTGAATTTATTAAGAAATGTCGAATACATCCGTAGAATGGTATTGGTAAATTGGTTGTTGCTAAAATTGGTAATTTCGATATATCTGGTAGACCGCCAAGGAAAATTTCGTTATTATCTGTTAAATAAATACCACGATCCGATGGTAAAATCTTCGATTTTTTGATTATATTATCAATTGATATAGAAATTTGTTTACCAAACATACCAATTTGGATTTTATACCAAATACCTTTAATTAACATTCGACTAGTTGTTATTGTTATTGGATCTGGTGTCATCATTTTTGTTTCACTCAATAAAATTTTCAATTCCAACAAACTATTTATCAACGATAATGCAATGAATCCTTTACTAGGTCTACCTAAATATAATATTAAACCATTATCATTGAGCGGTCGTATCTCTAATTCAATGGTGAATTGATTATTTTTCAAATCTTGTAATTTCAATGATAGATAAGAACGTTTGCCGGTAAAACCGACATCGGTTATATCTTCATCGTTCTCACAAAACCGTCCAGTTTTTCCTAAAGGACAATCACATTCATAACCGCTAATCAATGGTACACAAGTCGAACCGGAGTTACATTGATTCTGATTTGAATCGCACGGATTGAATGTCGATGTACACATTGGACCAAACCAACCATCTTGACACAGACACCTAAAATCAAGGCAATTAGAAATAATTTAATTGAAACTTCTATTAGAAGAATCGAACAAACATAAAAGTACTGCCATGATGTAGACAGGCGCCTTGATTTTGGCAACTTTGTTCGTAACATTCATTTGTACCACATTGACCAACAGCTCTACCTTGTGTTTGTAATGATGTTTGTAATGGTATTAAAACATTATCGGCAACTAATTGAACATCGAAAATACATCCATAAAAACCGGTATGTAATGGTAAATCATGTGGTAGAGTTGAGAAATTCATCGAATCATGACCACCAATATAAACGATGGGTAATACATTTAAATGTACTAAATTACCTGGACTTCGTCCAGTTACATTACCAATATTTTCAACATATAACCAAGCACGACGACCACTTCTTCCTAAACGTACAAAATAACTTTTATTACTATCGCGTATTGGTTGTGATGTGAAAATACGTCTCGGTCCTGAACCTAAATTCCATGTCAACATTATAAAACCTTTAACGAAACTAACAGCCATATGGTCGGAATAAAAATCATGATAGCCCTTTTGACCGATAAACATTAAAATCGAAATTTGATCCATCATTGATGGTATAAAACGGAATCTGAATTCGATTGTTTGCGAAATAGCACCGGGTATCGGATAAGCAACATACGACGATAAACCATGGATTGATGATGAAAAATACGGTTCATTAATTTTAATATCTATAAATATAAAATATTTATCGATAATTTTATAGTAGTTATATATAAATAGAAATTACCGTTTTCGCAAAAATGCCCATGTTTACCATATGGACAAAGACAGATATAACCACTAGCAGAAAATGGTATACAAGTACCACCATAAAGACATGGATTATTATCGCAAACTGATAATTCGCATAATTGTCCTAAATAACCATTGCGACAATTACAAATCCATTGGTCACCATTCGATAAACATGTAGCTCCATTATTGCAAGGATTTGATAAGCATGCTAATGATGAACATTCGATTATACCGGAACCATCTTCGGCATCTTTGAAAATATTAATTTTCTTATTGGAAATTTTCAAATTTTCCATACAACCGATAAAACCATTTTTCGATAAATTCTCAATAAAATATTCATCTGGTATATTACCCAAATGCAACCATGATGGTTTTATTGATGTTAAATGATTGAAAATAGCAATTTGATCACCAGTCATCGATAAACTATCATTAACTCGAATAGAAGCATCGCAATGTTTCCAATCTTTACTAAATATCAACCTATTTATAAAAAAAATAAATAATTTTTCTTCGATATACAATTGTCGAACTTACGTTGCCTGAATTTTCTGTAAATATCCCGTATTTACCGGAATTTTCAATTCACTCAACAACATCGTTTGATAGCCACAACTGAATCGAAATTTCAAAACACCTTCTTCTGTATAAAGCACCAAATAAGCACCATTCATATACGTATAGAACCATAAACCGTTCGTTGATAAAGTTTTAGCTTGAAATTCTATCGAAATATTCGATTTTGTTGGTAAATGATGACTTAAATAGGATTTACCATTAAATGCAGCTCTCCTTATACCAAGATAAATTTCACAATGCAAACCTTCTGTAGCAAATGGACATGAACAATAATAGCCTTGTTCATTATTAAAAACACAACTACCACCATTCAAACAATAATTGAATGATTGAGTACAATCGAATGGTAATAATGTTGATGGTGGTGAAGTCTCGAGAATTACTTCAGTTGTTAGAAAAGTACTTGACGTTATTTCTTCACTGGTAGTACTTTCCAATATTGAAACTGTTGACAAATCTACAGTTTGTTCTGTTGTAGTAGAACTTGCCACTTCTGTTTTAGTAACCGTTGGAGATGGTGACTCTTCTTCAACGGTAGTTTCATAAGTAGAAGGAATTGTAGCAAGTTCTATTGTTTCTGACAATGAAGACATAGTTGAAGTCGAAGTAGAAGACGAATAAGAAGAAGAGATAGTGGAACTTGGCAGTTCTTCAGTTGTTGTTATTGTTGTTAGTTCAGTAGTTGATGGTGGTAGAGTTTCTACTTCGGCTGTTGTTGTTATGATTGTTTCAGTAGTTGTTTCACTCCCACTACTACTACTAGATGAAGATTCATAATCTGTTGTAGTTGTTATGGTGATCGTATTTATTTCTTCATAAGTAGTGGTGATTGGAGGAGTTAAGCTAGTTGTACTAGTGATTGGTTGCGGACTAATATAACTACAATCAAATTGTCGATCATCTAAAATGAGACATTCACATCTTAATCCAGTCAATGTTGGTGGACATGAACATGTGGAATTATCAATACCATCAATACAAGTACCACCATTTAAACATTTCGGTCCAATTTGGCATTCATCATATTGATATTGACATAAATCACCATGATAATCTGGTACACAATAACATATCGATTGTCCATTTTCAATTAAACATAAAGCACCATTTTTACATGGATTCAATTCACATAAACGTACAATATCTTGACAATTATCACCGCTATAACCGAATGGACAAGCACATGAATATTGACCAATTAGATCAATACAAATACCACCATTTTGACATGGTGTTGATTGGCATTCATCAATTTCAATTGTACAAAATTGATCTGTATAGCCTGTTGTACAATTACATGTGAAACTATTACCAGGACCTTCTATACATATACCGCCATTTGAACAACGTGTTTCATTTGTTAAATTACAAACGGCTATATCGATTTCACAATGAACACCTGAATAGCCCAATGGACAATTACACAAATAACCATTGGTAATATCCAAACAAGTACCATTATTTGTACATGGATTACTTTCACATTCATTGATATCCTCTTCGCACAAATCACCTTAATAATAATAATCAATTATTTTTATTTACAGGGATTTTAATTGGAATAATTTACCAGTGAATCCTGATTGACAGGAACAATTGAATGTGGCAATACCATCAATACAAATACCATTATTATGGCATGGTGATGACCAACATTCATTCCAATTAGTTTGGCATTGTACGCCGGTATAACCATCGATACAATAACAAAAATATGTTGAATTCCAATCATCTAAACAAACACCATGTATACATGGATTACTTAAACAGGCGATACCACACCAAATTTCGGTTGTTAGAAATGATGATATTAGGAATAAAATGTATTGTTTTCCATTATTAATACCATAGAACAACATCGTCTATATAAAATAAAACTATAACAAGAAAGAATTAGTTAATTAGGACTAATTATGAACGTGACAGAGGAAATAGAAACAATTACAACATGCAATTCTAGGACGGATTTCCTATAACATAAGATATTCAATCTTTCCATGTTAATATGTTTAGAAAATGTAAGTTTCTCTGTTCTAAATTTTCGGAGATTTCAACGAATCATCAAACTTATCTAAAAGTAGTCGGCTGTGAGCCTATACATAGACAACTTAAGTCTAGCTTTAATTAAATTCACTTAAAACTTAATACTTGATGATGGCGTGATAATAAGATTGATGTATAATTTCAATAAGGCATATATAATTAATGAATAAATATAGTAAATTATCGGTAAATGGTACAATTATCGATTATACTTACAGTTTATTGACATAGAAAATTGCGTTAATTTCTTTAACAGTAATTGAGTTGTTAATAATAATTTTAAATATTTATATAAAAAATTTTAGAAACAATACAACAATAATTTATTTATTATTATTATAATTAAAAAATTATAGAATTTTTGTTATTTTTCCAGTAAAAATAATAATCAAGTTTACTGTAATTATAAAATTAGTAAAAATTTTTGGAAATGTCACAGATACGGTTGCTATGGCAATTTATAAACAAACAATTGTATGATTCAATCATAGAAATCGGTATATATTTATTTATATAATTTAACCGCAATAATTGCGGTTATTGCTGAATTTTCATTACTTATTTATTTCCATAGGAATTTTCTATGACCTTCTTATTTCCCAATTATTTTAACACCTTCATTATTACAAGTATTTATTTCATATTTCCCAAAAAAAATAAAAAAAAAATGTTGCCATGACAACCTATAATATAACAGTTAACGCCGCTATTTATTTTCGTTATACATAAATAAACAACAATTTTGATGAATGCATTGAATAGAGATGGAAAAATAACGTATTGTACATTTTAATTGAGACATATGAATAGAGAGAGATGCCATATAAGTTATAGTGCAAAACAAACAAAGATCGACAATACTCGGCTGGTAAAGTAGAGAAGAAGGGGAATAAGGTTTTGAAATAAAATAACAGTCAGTTGATGGTACTTTGCCATTTGTTTAAGTGTTGTTTGTTGTTGTTGTTATTATTTGTTATTATTATTTATAAATTTAGTAATTATATAGAATAAACAATTGATTTTTGATCATTTCAGTTGTTGTTCCAGAAAAAAAATTTGTACCGCATGTCTTTGATTGTTGATTGTCTTCAATTATAGTTATAAATAAAGGTACGTATTTTGATTATTTTTCAATTAATTGTTTGATAATCGTCTTTTATTCATTATCCAGTGTTTTGTAGGACAAACTGTAAATTGGAACAATAAAGGTCGCGTTCTTCAACACGATTTTCATGGTATAAATATAAATATTATTTGATTTGTTGCTAAATTGTTTTTCCGCTTATACCGCTTACAACCGTAGTATAATTCATTATTAGAGTAATGGAGAATATGGTTAATTAATTATTAATTGGAAATGTTGTTGAATTTATAATTTATAGTTCCCTTTGAAATTCTATTGTTGTTGGAAAACATGCATTTCTTGAACAATCAACTTTTTTATGTTCTAATGCTAATTATGTTCTTTTTTTTTTGAAAAAAACGACCTCTATTCTTTTCTATTTGGTTTGAAATTAACATTAAAACTAAATAACAATAATAATCATGTGAAAATATTAAGTATGAGATCATTATTTTGAATGACTAAAAGTATTGACTTGAAACTTGTTAATAATCCTTTCGAACATATAAAAGAAAAGTACGGTTTTCCTTATTAATAATTCATAACTCGTTCCAAATTGGATTAATAACAATAATAAACAATTTGTTATATAAATCCGTTTTCTTACATCTATTTAACAGTTATTAGATAATTATAATAATGATGATAATAATAATGTATTTATTTTAATTTTAGATAATAGTCGAAACCGGTATATGGAGTTTTAAGTAATTTTCGTTTACGAAATAATCAGAAGAAAAAAGGTGAAAGGCATAATGGATCCGGGTATTGTGTGCTTTCAACATTGCGGACCTAAAGTGTTCTGTTTCAAATTAACGGAAACATGTCCGGTATGTCGAGCTGATCTTTCACAAGCCGACTTCTCTTTGTTACCATTTCGGTGAATCAACAATTTATTGAATAGAAATATCTCAATTACAAATAACCATAATTATTTCAGAGTTCCTTATCCATTTATTAGAGCTTCACAATATCCTTGTGCTGTTGTTATCAAACCAACGTCCGGTGATTTTTTAAAGTACAATTACTACCATCATCTATTTGTTGTTATAACTAATTCTTTTGTTTTTTAAATCTAGTGATTATTATAATTCTATGGATCTACATATTGGTGTAACAACATCGACCGGTACAATTGTTGAATTCGATCGGAATGGTTTACGTCGACATCGCAACGAACACCAATGGAATCAATGTTTATTATTAGATCAAATACCATCATCATGGACTGAACATTGGGATAATACATTATTGCAAATTTGTAAACAAAAATGTTGGACATCAAAAACATATAGTGAACATAAACATAATTGTTATACGTTCGTTTTAACATTTCTAATTAATTTGAATTATAATACATTGAGTGATGCAGCTACTAGTCGTACGAGATTTTGTGAAAAATTTATTGTACCAAGAACCACAGCTGCTGGTAAATATATCTCGTTATATAGAAAACTGAAAGATAACAAATTTTATATACATCGAATCAAATAGGTGACTAGAATATTGTAATTTATTAGTTTCTAGTTAATTTAAATAGATATTGATACTAAATATCTCTTTATTTCCAATAATTTCAAATTTACCGCGCTTATAGCTAGTGCTGGTAGTAATACCAATAGAAGGCGAACGAAAATTACTATATTTTGTAATTTTTAAGGTTATGTCTCTTTATTATTAATATTTTTTTAAAATAATGATTTTAATCATTATTTATAATAAAATTAGTTTGATGTGAATTTGTTGATCGCGTTATCAAGATGGGTAAAATGATAGTACTGTTGTGCATATTGTGAATCATTATTTGATGATCGAGATAAGAAGATAAGCATTAATTTATTTATTAATTTTAGTTCAACTAATTATAACAATGAATGGAGACGTTAAATCGAAAATAAAAGGCACGATTTTAGGTTATCCATTAACGCCACATCAAAATATTGTTGTTAATTATTTAATACCAACAATTTGCTCATTTTTATTGTATAGTTTTCTATTAGCTAGTGATATAGTTGTTGTTTATCGACATTATAAAGATGAGAATCCTATATGGGGATCGTTAACAATTTTCTTTATTTATACACCAGTTTTGGGATGTTTTATTGTAATAATATCGTCATGGGAATTGTGGCCAAAATCCAATGGTTATGGTATAGAAAATATTAATTGGTTTCTAATTAAATTAGTACAACATTTATTATTTCCATTGTGGAGTATCTGGAGGTAATTTCTTTTATTAGAAATATGATTAGAATTTATTCGAATAATAATTTAAGATATGCTGAGCGATTATTTTGGTCGATTGAAGCATTACGTTGTGATGATGATCGAGAAATATTGAAAGCAATTGATATGATTATATCGCCACGTACTGTCGAATTGTATTGGTTTTTCCAAGCTTTTTTGCAATCTTTACCGCAAATTCTTCTACAAATTCATATTCTAATGTTGACAACAACACGAATGGAACGACAAACTGTTGATGCATTAGTTTTGAGTATATTTTTTAATTTATCAAAAATATCAGCGGTTACAACATTTTATCAACGATTCAAAACACAGAAATTGACTGGTAAACAATATCCATGGTATAAACCATATAGAAATCGATCTAATATTTTAAGAGATAGTGACAGACAAACGATTGGATTACGTCCAATTTCTACAACAGACAGTCGTCGTAGTAGTGATTTTTATTTAGAACCGACTAATTTAAATTTACATATACAACCCGATTTTAATATAAAACGTTTGGTTTATATACACGGTTTGCCCGATGATGATCTAGCTGGTAAATTGGTAGCGTTCTTATGGTGGTTTTGTTTTATTTTAACGCGAATTCTAGCTATATCATCATTTACATATTTCTATTATAATCAAATTTTATGGTTATTAGTATCGCATTTTATTATAGTTGAAGCTTTTTTGATTTACGATGCAAAAACGGATCATGTACATAAGGCGAAAACTATATTCTTTCTATTTTTAGGTTTAATTTATTTATTTGTGATAATTGAATTTAAAATCAAATTCAAAAAGACGAAATTTATTTATTACGGTTTTTTTACGTTAGTTTATCTAGAAAATTTCATAATGTGTCTAATATGGTGGTTCAGTGATATGACGCTGATGGAGAACGATTTTTGGTTCCGTTACGTTTTCTGTATAATCGTTATGTGTTCAATTATCAGTTTAACGTCAATGTTATTTTATTTAAACATAAATAAACCGAAAAAAGTTGTTGTTGGTACACGAGTGGCTTGATAAATTCTGAATTTCAGCAATAATATTTCTATTTTTTTATATTAATAAACAAAATTTTTATTTATTAATTTTTTTGTTTCAGTCCCATCTTGTACGGATTCAAAATATTCTTCCGGTCTAACAATAGTTTGAGATTCCTCATCATATCCATTTCGATTGTCGTCTTGTGCGATTCCAAATATTTCGCTTTTAAAAATCCAATTCCATGTTCAGCACTGATACTGCCATGATAATCACCAACTTTCTTATAAACGAATTCATCAATTCTCTTCTGTATATTGACATCGAATTCTTTGCAACTAATTTGTAAATGCAAATTATTGTCGGCTAAATGACCAAAACCGAAGACACGATGCGACAAATCGCCTAAATAATCTCGTGTCGCATCGACGATTTCATAATAATTTCTCAACGGCAACGATACATCGTACATGTAAACATAGCCGTCATATTGGAAAGTTTCCGCTAAACGTTCACGTAACGACCATAAATGTACAATTTTCGTTGGTTCATCTGTTGTTAAACCATTCAAAATTAAATGTTTATCCAAACAAGTTTCTAGGAATCGCTCCATACGTTGTCGATCATTCTCATGATCATTACCTAGAGTTTCGATTAGAACATAAAACGGATAATCACCAATCGGTGATGATTGATTAACGTATTTTAATAAAGCAATTGAATAAGAATCGATCACTTCAAACGCTGATAGAATCCCATTGAGATCGTGACGAGCATTCTGGAATGTTTGCAATACTTTATCGAAATTCTGTAGACCCAAAAACGCTAAATTCGTGGATTTGGTTAATGGGTGGCATTGTAGAGCGATTTTCGTTACACAACCCAAACTACCTTCAGCTCCGACAAATAAATGTTTCAAATGATAACCGGTATTGTTTTTTTTCATTGTATTCATACAATCTAGAATATCACCATTAGCTAGAACCTTAAAATGTTGCTATTAATTATTTCGATTTTATTCGTATTATTATCTACAATTTCCAATCCTAAAAGGTTAGCATGAAGATTTCCGTATTTCATTAAACGTAAACCACCGGCATTTGTTGAAATATTACCGCCGATTTGACAACTACCTTTGGCACCTAAATCTAAAGGAAATGCTAGATTTTTCGTTGCTAGAATCTCTTGTAAATTTTGTAAAATACAGCCAGATTGGCATTGTAGAACGCCGGTTATATCGTCGATTTCATAAATTTTATCCATTAATTCAGTTGTTAGGATGATTTCATCGAAAATTGGTGTAGCACCACCTGAACAACCGGTATTACCACCTTGTATACAAACAGCCAAATTATTTTGATTACAAAATGATAGAATTTTCGATACTTGTTCGGTAGTTTGTGGCCTTAAAACAATCTGACTAGCACCTGGAGGGGGGACAAGAACAAGAATTAATGGAAATTCGAAGGAAATTCCTGTAATAGCAACATTAACCTCGCAAATGTTTAAACCAATCAATGTTATATTTTTGTAAATCGGAACTATCGGTTATTACTCCATTATCACCTAATAAATTTCTAAAATATTCCATATCGCCATTTTGGATGTAATTGTAATTTGCACGGATTACACTGTATTTATCCTATAGATAAACAAATAACATTATAATTAAACTAAACTAATAGTTAGTTAATAGTGAATTTACCTTTGTAAAATCAGGCTTTGTAGTCATATTTCGAATATTAATAGCAATATTGCGAACCACCTTCGACCAATTCATTGTGAACAATAATAAAAGCTACTGTAATAAGTGATAATCGTTGAGGGACTTTAACATTGAATATTCCAATATTATAAGATAAATATAAGCCTTTTTTGTGATAACAGTCATTATATGGAATAAAGTAAATTTTCCATCTTCCAAGTCACCAATCGAATAAACATAAATAACCAAAAATGATAAATCAACTATATATCTAATCTAACTTTTGTTTATTATTGTTACCGTTATCATTGAAATAGTGTCGACACGTATTTTGAATGTTTTGGAACTTTAATTTTTATCACTATCGGTTGGTAGTAGTTTTAAAATGAGAGTAAATATAGCCAATATATGGCTGTGTTTATTTATTGTATGCGGTTTTGAATTCAATATGTTTCAATGAAGAAAATCGCCCTTTTATTTTCATATTTAAATCAATTGGTTGTAAAATGTGAAATTTGTAGGTATAGCAGATTCACATTTGAGAGAGCATGAGTGGAGCTTAAGTCTTAGAACCCTCCGCCCAACGTACCTCAAATGTTCATCTACTGGGTATATAT
This sequence comes from Zonitis immaculata, assembly GCA_037414775.1. Lineage (NCBI taxonomy): Eukaryota > Metazoa > Arthropoda > Insecta > Coleoptera > Meloidae > Zonitis > Zonitis immaculata. The sequence goes on from JAZBGX010000368.1 coordinate 30,594, forward strand.
AGATACTTTATTTTTATTTTATTGCGTTTTTTTTTTATATATAGAAGATTCATATGTGAGAGAGAATGGGCGGTGCTAACAGTTTTTTGCCCTCCATATATACGCATTAACTTGTAAAGCTACCACGATGTACGGGGTTTTAAGCAGTTATAGCTCCAACCATGCTCTGCCAAGTGTAAATCAGACTACCCTTGCGTCCAGTCCCTGGCTACGACGCTGTTGATGTGATATTATTGCCAAAAGAAAACAAATTTCGTAACAACAAACAAATGTATTAAGAAACTATATAATCAACAATCAAGGTAAAACTTTGTATGGATTTAGGATACCTTTAGGATCCATTAATTTCTTCAAATCCTTCATTAATCCAATAGCACTAGCACTCTTCGAATATTGCACATATTTCGATTTTCTAAAACCAATACCATGTTCAGCACTAACACTACCATTCAATTTCGATGTAAATTCATACACAAATGGTTCGATTTTTCTCAAAATCTCCTGACTAAACTCCCGTACAGTTACATTAAAATGAATATTACCATCACCTATATAGATAAATATATCGCAATTGAAATTTTACAAAACAGTTAGGTAAATTAATTATTAAAATAATATTGATAATTACCGATATGACCATAACCGCATATTCTAACAGCTTCATCACCTAAACGTTCCCTCATTACCGGTACAATTGAATAGAATTTGTCTAACGGTAATGATAAATCATATTTGAAACAATAACCATCCTTTAATAGACCTTGCGTTATACTTTCACGTACAGTCCAAATATGTTTCATTTTCGTCGGTTCATTCGTTACAGTACCATCAACAATTACACCATCATTCATAATATTTTCTAGAAATTGTTCAATTTTCTCTTGATCATGTCTCTCATTACTACCTTGTGTTTCAATTAATATAAAAAATTCATGATCATCATTCAATGGTGATTTCAATTGCATATTTTTAATAACAACATCCATTGATGAATTATCAATTAATTCGAATGATGATAGAATTTCACCTAATTGAGATTTGGCACGTTGGAATGTTTCTAAAACTTTCTCGAATGATTGTAAACCTAAAAAGGCTAAATTTATCGATTGCGGTTTCGATGGACATTGTATAGCGATTTTCGTTACAATGCCCAAACTACCCTCAGAACCAATAAATAAATGTTTCAAATGATAACCGGTATTGTCTTTCTTTAAAGTACTCAAACAATCCAGAATTGTACCATCAGCTTTCACCTATAAAATGGCAACAACAAACAAATGCTTTAACAATCACTATACTTGATCAGAAGCTGACTGATATGGCAACATGTTGATTAATGTTTATTGGTCAAAAAACAAGACAAAACAATAGCAAGTGGCGAATCATATAGTCTTTGAAAATTCGGTAAAATCGGGCCAGTGGTGTCTCAACAAATATATTGAATAAAAAATAAATAAAAAAATTGATAAGAGGGCCGAACAATTGATTGATTATAAAATAATCATTATCATTAATTATTAATTAATTAATTATTCAAATTTATGTTCTACAATAATGAACGCCCCTGTGATTGACATTCGCCGCCGAGCCAATCGTTGAGCAATGTTGCCATATCAGCATCTGATCAAATGAACTATAGTTAAAGTTTATTAGAAAAATTACAGCTTCGATTCCGAGAACGTTGCCTTGAAGATTCCCATAACGTAATAAACGTAAACCACCGGCATTTGTTGATATATTACCACCAATATGACAACTACCTTTAGCACCCAAATCTAACGGCATCATTAGACCATAATTGATTAATTCATCATCTAATTTCTCTAAAATACAACCACTTTCACATATCAATGTACCCGAATATTTATCAATATTAATAATTTCATTCATTAATGATAATGATAGAATGATTTCATCGAAAACTGGTACAGATCCACCAACTAAACTTGTATTACCACCTTGTGGTACAATTGCCAAATTATTATCATTGCAAAATTTAACAATTTTTGATACTTCTTGTGTTGTTTTCGGTTTTAAA
>JAZBGX010000369.1:337-23608 GCA_037414775.1 Zonitis immaculata
TGCATAATTATTCAGAAATCGAAATTGAAATGAGAACGATATGTCTCCATCCTGCTTCAACAAGAATTCTCTATTTAAACTTCACACAGTTCACTCTAATCAAAAGAAATTACTATATATTTTCACTTGACAGAAGACATTTTGTCAAAGCTCAACAATTCATTTCATTGATAATGTGGATTTCAGGACAACTACAATGTACTTCATATTTCTGCGATGCATTCAAGAGAAGACGTTGTTAAGTTGTTATTAACGAAACGTGGTGTCGATCCATATTCAACTGGCGGTGTAAGTTTGTTCCAATACACTTTCAATTATAAAATGTATATACAGGCTGATTCACAAATGATTTTCTTGAGTTTGTAACTCTGGCCATTTGGTAGAGCAAATGAGAAACGCACTTAAGGATATTTGATGTTGAAACGGTTTCTCTAGTTTTTCGATAAATGTGGAAAATTAATATTACAACATTCATCTTTGACAAGCCGATACCGAAACGACAACGCAGTGCCGTAGCGCCAGTGGTAAGTGTCTAACCTACGCCTCGACGTAAACCAATACTGACCAGTCCGTTCTTTAATAACAACTCGAACTTTCTGTTAGTTGCTTCATGAGAACTTGAGCTATAGGAGTATAAGGAATAGGCCAGGCGATGTAAAACGGCCAGGACAGTGGGTATTCAAAGAACGGACGTACATGCAAGCCTCAGAGTACTACGATTAAAAAAAAACACGCCTGTTTGTAAAAACTTCCAATACTATAATATCTACATTGCCAAACTGTACTATTCAAACTGAAATGTGCCACTCACTTGTCTCATACTACAATAAGTTAAGGACGGTTCTTCTTGTAGAAGACAGAGGCTACTCTCAATCGGATCGGTATCCTTCATTCTGCGCCCTAAACCTAAATGCACCCGTGTTGTTACGGCGTTCTTTTCTTTTTTTTTAACTACATGCGATACCTCATGATAATAGTAATTTTCCACATTTACCGAGAAGCTAGAAAAACCGTTGCAATACCAAAATGTTATCTTGCTATCACACTTGGAATCGTCAAGTGCGTTTCTCATTTTCTCGACTAGATCCAGAGTTATAGACGAAATAGAGTCATTTGTGAATCACACTGTATATTATTAGAAATTTTCCAATTAATTCCAATACAAATTGCAAATAAATTCAAACTTTTATCCAAACAATTCTAGATGCATGTCCAGAATTCATTTGAGAACTGAATTAAGATTTTATTTTATAGAGTCGCAATCAAACAGCTGTTCATTTAGTAGCATCTCGACAAACTGGAACGGCTACAGCTATATTACGAGCTTTATTACAAGCAGCTGGTAAAGATATTCGATTGAAACAAGATGGGGTGAGTTTTATTATATGCATATGATTTTCTCTCTTATTATTATTGTTAAATGTCCAATAAACAATGGTTTTTATTTCTCGATTTCTTAAAATTTTGATTCACCCAAAACATGAATGGTATAAGTATATGTATATATTTTTTTAAGGGTGAACAAAACATATAGTGTCGCGTGTTGAAATTTTCGGCACCTGGTACACGTTGACTTTCAATACTTGTAAATATTAAAGAGATCCACCAAAAAAAAAAAAATAATAATAATAACGCCGCTAAAATTGCTCATTTATTGCTCTGAAAGACAAACCGGAAAAAAAAAGGAAATAATTTGAAATTTTAATTAATTAAATTCTACTACAATATCGTAATTTCAATAAAATTCATCTCTCATTGCTCGTTTGATTCCATTGAATAGAGAGCAATGATCGAATTAAATCCGACATATGGATGTTTCCGTGACTGGTACACAATCATCAACAACAAAATACAAATGTGTCTTATTCGAAAAACGAAAAAAAATATATATATATATATATAAAATAAAACCAACATTGGAATTATTTCCATATAAGATTTTTTTTCTCTCCAATAATAAAAAATTGATTTTTGTTGTTAGCGTGGAAAAATCCCTTTATTGTTGGCCGTTGAAGCTGGCAATCAATCGATGTGCCGTGAATTATTGAATACCCAAACAGCTGAACAATTAAAATCGGCTAGTTCGAATGGCGATACAGCCTTACATTTAGCTGTTAAACGTAAAGACATCGATATGGTACGTATATTAGTCGATTATGGTACTAGTGTCGATATACGTAATGGTGATGGACAAACACCATTACATATAGCCGCTGCTGAAGGTGATGAAGTTTTGGTTAAATATTTTTATGGTGTACGTGCATCAGCTAGTGTTACTGATAATCAAGATCGTACACCGATGCATTTAGCTGCTGAAAATGGACATGCCAATATTATTGAATTATTAGCTGATAAATTCAAAGCTAGCATATTTGAACGGACTAAAGATGGATCGACATTGATGCATATAGCTTCATTGAATGGACATGCTGATTGTGCTACAATGCTGTTCAAGAAAGGCGTCTACCTGCATATGCCGAACAAAGTAAATACTAACACTACTACCTCTAGGTTCATGATGGTACTTTGACTCACTATGCTTCTACAGCATGCTATTTACTTGCTCTTGAATCTAAAATCTACTGCCAGGTAGTACCAGGTACTGTAGGTTTCAAGATGCTACTAGAGCAACTCCTCCAGAAAGGCTCTAATCACTCACAAACATTGCTCATGCATTATTTCAAAAGCAATAACATCAGCACTAATTCAGCTTGTAGCTTTACTCTTGCTCTCAATTGCTTGATTGCTACAATCAGATTCCTATGGAAAATCGTGTAATTGTAATAAAAATCTGTAAGTGAAGAATATCAAGCATTGCTTTAGGAACAACAAGTCTCAGTGCGCTCAGTTGCTTCGTAGTCCATAATTTCAGCAAGAACAATAGTTTCGCATTTTGCTCTGTAGCTTGCTCTCAGTTTCTCCACAAATTCAGCTTTGCCATTGGAGGAAATACTTTTAGTTTGTTTTGTTAATGGTCAAGTTACATTTTTTTTTTCGAATTTGCTCTCAGTTGCTCAATTGCTTCAAAATAGACAGTTGTATTGCTTTTTTTATATTCTTTGCCTATTCAGTGTTAGTTGTGATGGAATTTGTTGTTGTTAGGACGGTGCTCGCAGTATCCATACAGCTGCCCGTTATGGTCACGTAGGTATAATCAATACACTTCTACAGAAAGGTGAAAAAGTCGATGTTACAACCAATGTAAGTATAAATCACTAATTTACTCCAACTTTACCTATATCTGTGTTTTTTTTCCAATAAATTTAAAGGATAATTATACAGCATTGCATATTGCTGTTGAATCATGTAAACCGGCAGTTGTTGAAACATTATTAGGTTATGGTGCTGATGTGCATATACGTGGTGGTGAATTGAAAGAAACCGCTTTACATATAGCAGCACGTGTCAAAGATGGTGATCGTTGTGCATTGATGCTATTAAAATCGGGAGCTGGTCCAAATTTAACAACACACGATGGCCAAACACCGGTACATGTAGCAGCTGAATATGGTAATTTAGAAACATTATTATTACTATTGGCAGATGGTGGTGATCCACAATTTAAAAATAAACATGGTGAAACACCATTACATTTAGCTAGTAAAGGTTGCCGACCCGATGTTGTACAACATCTAATCAATTATGTTAAACAACATAAAGGTGATGATATAGCACCGGTTTATATAAATGAAACGAATGCAAATGATGAGAGTGCTTTACATTATGTTTGTGCTGTTAAAAAAGAACAAGTCGAAACACCATTGGCCGATAAAGAAGTTGTTAAATTATTATTAGAGAATGGTGCTGATGTTAAATTACAAACTAAACAACATGAAACTGCCTTCCATTATGTAGCAACAGCTGGTAATAATGATGTACTAATGCAGATTATATCCCATATGACAACAACTGATATACAGAAAGCATTGAATCGACAAAATTCGAATGGTTGGACACCATTATTGATAGCATCACATAAAGGACATATTGAAATGGTAAATAATTTATTAGCAAATCATGCTCGTGTTGATGTTTTCGATACAGAAGGTCGATCAGCATTACATTTAGCTGCCGAACATGGTTATTTACATGTTTGTGATTCTCTATTATTAAATAAAGCATTTATTAATTCGAAATCGCGTAACGGTAGAACAGCATTACATTTAGCCGCAATGAACGGTTATATACATTTAGTTGAATATTTAATTAAAGACCATAATGCTGTTATTGATATATTAACATTAACGAAAAAGACTCCATTACATTTGGCTGCAGCAGCTGGTCAAATTGAAGTATGTCGATTATTATTAGATTTAGGTGCTGATATTGATGCAACTGATGAACAAGGCCAAAAACCGATACATGCAGCATGTCGTAATAATTATTCAGAAGTAGCGAAATTGTTTCTACAACAACATCCAAGTCTTGTTATGGCATCAACAAAAGATGGTAATACATGTGCACATATAGCTGCAGCACAAGGTAGTGTTACCGTAATTGAGGAATTAATGAAATTCGATAAGCAAGGTGTTATAACGGCACGTAATAAATTAACTGATGCTACACCATTACAAATAGCCGCTGAAGGTGGTCATGCTGAAGTTGTTAAAGCATTAGTACGTGCTGGTGCTTCTATAACTGATGAAAATAAAAATGGTTTTACAGCTGTACATTTAGCTGCCCAAAACGGTCATGGACAAGTATTGGAAGTGTTACGTTCATCAAATACATTGAGAGTTACTAGTAAAAAATTAGGTGTTACTCCATTACATGTTGCTGCGTATTTTGGACAAGCTGATACTGTACGTGAATTATTAACACATGTACCTGGTACTGTAAAATCTGATCAACCCAATGGAGCTTCTTTAGTACCAGCTTTGGGTAATGAATCTGGTATGACACCTTTACATTTAGCATCATTTTCTGGTAATGAAAATGTTGTACGATTATTATTGAATAGTGCTGGTGTACAAGTCGAGGCTGCTACCCATGAAAATGTAAATTAACTATATAAAAAAAATAATAATCGTTAATTAACTACTATTGCGTGTCTTTTATTTCAAGGGTTATAATCCGATGCATTTAGCTTGTTATGGCGGCCATGTTACTGTTGTTGGTTTATTATTAAGTCGTTCAGCTGAATTATTACAAAGTCACGATAAGCATGGCAAAACTGGTCTACATATAGCAGCAACACATGGACATTATCAAATGGTGGAAGTTTTATTAGGTGAGTTTTTCTTTTTTGTATGTGTTTATGTGTTTATGTGTGTGTGTGTGTGTGTGTGTGTGTGTATGTGAAGGTTCTTATTATAATTAAGATCGTTAGAGATTAACTGGACTTGTTATTTTAGGTCAAGGTGCTGAAATCAATGCGCCCGATCGTAATGGTTGGACACCATTACATTGTGCTTCACGTGCCGGTACATTTGATGTTGTACGATTATTGGTCGAATCTGGAGCATCACCGAATGCCGAAACGAATCTCGGTTATGTACCTATATGGTTTGCAGCATCTGAAGGCCATCATGATGTACTCGAATATCTAATGACCAAAGAACATGATACTTATAGTTTAATGGACGATCGTCGTTTTGTTTATAATTTAATGGTCTGTTCGAAAAACCATAATAATAAACCGATTGAAGAATTTATTTTGGTATCACCAGCACCAGTTGATACAGCTGCTAAATTATCAAATATATTAACAGTTTTATCGACCAAAGAAAAGGAACGTGCTAAAGATTTAATTGCAGCTGGGAAATTTTGCGAAGGTATGGCAACGGAATTATTGGCATTGGCAGCTGGTGCCGATTCAGCTGGTAAAATATTAACAGCCACCGATCGACGGAATATCGAATTTTTGGATGTTTTAATTGAAAATGAACAGAAAGAAGTTATTGCACATACTGTCGTTCAACGGTATTTACAGGTGAAATTGTAATTTGCAAAACGATTTTTTCTATACAAAGACCAAAGGAGCGAAATAGAAAGAATCGTATGAACATGTCATCAATTATTGCATAGTTCCCTTAGAAAATTATAGCACTTTCGGTATTAGTCGTTGGTGTTGGTTTTTGCCTCTGTTTTGGTCTTGGTTTTCATGACTCCGACCAATCGATTTGTAAGAGCATTAGATAGAGCTAGAGAAAGAACAAAGCTAACCCCTAGACTAGCAAAATTGGGCTTGGTCTTGGAAGAAAGCAGGACCAAGACCATAAGGCCATAACTAAAAGAGCAAGACTACTACGGTCTCGTTCGCACAGCACCACTCAAGACCAACTCCGAAAACATTGAAACCAATACCGTTGACTCTATAGCAAAACCAAGACTAGAATTGTCTTGTGGTTTGCAAATCTGTCGTGCTTCTATTCTCTAAACTCAGACTTGTGCAATAGATCTCTACTTATGTAACTTGTTCTGCAATATGCTTACGGTTTTTTGTTTTGAATTTTGTTTTAGGAATTGTGGCGGGGTGCGCTCAATTGGACGGCCTGGCGTACTTTGCTGCTTTTCGTGTTGTTCATCATCTGTCCACCCGTCTGGATAGCCTTCACATTACCATTAGGCCATCGTTACCACAAAGTTCCAATCATTAAATTCATGTCATATCTAACATCTCATATATATTTAATGATGTTTCTATTAATTGTTGGCATAACACCACCATATCCAGTAGTTCGATCAAATCTATTACCATATTGGTACGAATGGATTCTATTAATTTGGTTAAGTGGTTTATTATTATTTGAATTAACAAATCCTAGTGATAAATCAGGCTTAGGTTGGATTAAATTATCTGTATTATTATTTAGTATATTTGGTGTTGCTGTACATTTAATGGGCTTATTATTTATTAGTGTTAATTATTGGCCAACATTAATGTATTGTCGTAATCAATTGTTTGCATTATCATTTGTATTAGCTTGTGTACAAATTTTGGATTTTCTATCGTTCCATCATTTATTTGGACCATGGGCTATAATTATTGGTAATTTAATGAAAGATTTAGCGCGATTTTTAGCTGTTTTAGCTATATTTGTATTTGGATTTTCTATGCAATTTGTTGCGTTAAATCAACCGTTCAAGAATTTCCCAGACAACAGGGTGCCCAACAGAAGAGGCTATTTCAACGATGGTAAGTCTCTCTCCCAATAAATTCTACGATTCAAGTCGAACAATCAAACAATTGGTTTTATTTGTTCCGATTGCTCGACTCCTAGCTCTATAAATTAAAGAGGGTGTCTCAAAAGGCATAGACGGTAGAAAAATGGTGGATAGGGAATGAGAATGGAGGGGCGTTCTTAGCCGAATGAGTAGGGTACGAGAGGAGTGACGGATTCTACTGAAGCGAGCCTCCAATTACTCACTTCAATTAATCAATAACTATAGAAGATACACGTTTGAAAGAGCCTGGGCGGAGCTGACTGTTTCAACCCTCCAGACACAGCGGTAGCCACCACAGAAGGCTTCCTCAATGATTAAGATACGTGGCGTGATGGCTCAAACAGTTAGCTCCGCCGAATAAAGGCAAACGCATTTTTGTCTCGAAATTTCATTCCCTATACCGCTTTTTGCGGCTGTCTATTCCTTTCTGAGGTGATTCGTATATAAATTTTCATTTAAATTAAATCGATAAATTTGGTATTTGTAAATAATTCCAATAGACAATGAAATGGAATCGTTAATGGGGAATGCTGGATGGATAGATGATTTATCAAGTAATAGCCCAAAATCGAGGGCTTCTCTACGTAAAAAACGACCACCAATAACGGGGAGTAAGTCCCATTATGAAACGGTGGCTTCTCTCATTGTTTGTTCATTTGTTGTGTAATTGTCCGTTATTTGTCAACAATTTTTCAGGTCTTTCGTCCATTGTTTATTGTCTGTGTCGTTTTCTCTTCTTTAAGCTTGTCTTCGTCTTCAATTATTATTATGAGACCAAAAAAAAATAATACCTACTTAAGTTATTTGAATTGTTTATTACTTAAAATAAGTAGGTATTTTTTTTTTTTGAGAAATTTGTTCGTATTGTTTGTGTTTTTGTGTTTCTCCTCTTGTATTGTTTGATTGATTGTGTGCTGATGGCAATATGCTGGTAAAAATCATGGAAATAGTGTGCTTAAAATAATATGGCACATTTATTTTTCTCAACTTCAGTGATAATGAATCCACTGCTAGCATTCGAGCTGTTGTTTTTCGCCGTTTTCGGCCAAACAACTTATGATGAATTAACAGTGAAACCACAAAATCGCCAACAACCATTACGTCCACAATGGACAGAAAGTCTCTTCAAAATTGTCTTCGGCATCTACATGTTGGTTAGTGTTGTCGTCTTAATTAATCTACTAATTGCAATGATGTCCGATACATATCAACGTATACAGGTAAATTCATGATTTCTGGCCGGCCTATTGCGTTTTTTTTTTCTTTTTATGATTCCAGTCCAAAAGAACCCGATCAGTGCTTTTGAGCTACTGTTTTTCGCGGTTTTCGGCCAAACTTCTACCAATCACCTGAAAATCCCCAACTATTCAGCATCCAATCATAATAATCAACCATATTGGACGGAGGTCCTGTTTAAGATTGTTTTCGGCGTTTACATGTTGGTATCTGTTGTGGTATTGATTAATCTTCTAATTGCTATGATGACGGATACCTATCAGCGTATCCAGGTAAACTATGTCCATGTAGAAAATGTGTATTAGGAAGCACGAGAAAACCAAATCAAAGTAAAAAAATTAAATAAAAAAGAGTGAACCGGCAGAATCACGCTTGTCGCCTGCATAACATACAGGCACAGCCATCAACGGCTGCGATTTTACACAACACCGTTATCATCAACACTATCGCTATCCGCATCAGCATTTAAAATAATTTGTTAGTAGATGATGACGATGACCTTATTGATGATGGTAACGATAATGTGTAGAAGCGCACCCTGTAGCTCATAATGCATCTTTTTTTTGTTGTTGTTGATGACAACTTGAAATAGTAATAGTATGAAATGTATTTGGGATAATATTGAGCATGGCATAGCCTGGTATATAAATGTTGCTAGATGGATCCCTATTATTATTTGTTTGTTGATTTTTTTGATTGTTTTTATCAAATCCTATCGCCGATACCGCGCACCAGTTCTCTTGGGCTGGATCATTGTAGCAAAAATACACGACTTTATTTAGGTATACATATATATATATATTTTGTGGAATGATGCTTGACAATAATGTAACTTCGGCCTTAACCAAACAAATTGTAGACTTCCATAGTCGATCATTAGAAAATAATTCCTTTTGTACGACAATTTCCTTTATACATATATCCATAAACATATGAATGTCGGCATCCTGTAGTTTGAAACTAAACAATTATACCGGCTGGTCCATTCAACCTGACAAAGCCAAAAGTACTGCAAATTTTGAAACTGTATCTTAGACATCGAGTGTGAGAAATGACATATCCTCTAAGACTTTTTGGAGTCAACGTCTTAAGAAATTAAATTGCTATTCTTGTTGCTGTGGATGTAAATCCACACGGAGAGTAATTTTGTGAATAGACATTCCAAAAAGTTAGGTCACCTTCACAAATCGCAGGCAACTCGATCAAAGAAAGGAAAGGAAAATCTTAACTGGATGAGTAAGGTTGCTGATCAACGACCGTAGTTTGTGAACGTGAACTTTACTTGGATGACTATAGTTGGGGTTGGAGCAGGATGACTGCCCAGCTCATTGGGCCTCAGCCTCTAAAGAAGTTTTACACGGTGGTTCTAGATTCATTACCCAGCACCATCTCCTGAACTTTCTTCACTCGAATTTTTCTTCTGCAATCATCTCACAGTACTCAACAGTACCTACAGCGCTTGGTGACTCGAAAGAAAGACTTCGAGGTACTCGATTGCTCTCGAATTTTAGTGTAGCGTCAACGATCATCGTAGACGCGTTTGAGAATATTTGGCTTTGCCAGGTTGAACGGGCCATCCGGTTTAGTAAAAATAATGAATTTGTTTCAATGATACTTTTGAGATTTTTCAGATTTTTGCACACACACTTCACAGATTAATTTTTTTTCTTCCAACAATAGTAATTTTTTGTGTTAGAAAATATAGCACAATATATATATTTTTTTTGCATAATTTTGATTTTTGATCGTGTAATCTGTGAGTATTTTTCGGAATGAATTTTTTCTCAACATAAACAAAACAAAATATAGAACAAAAAAACACAATATAGGCAATTTGATTCAATATCCATATAGGCGCAATCCGATATCGAATGGAAATTCGGTCTTAGTAAATTGATTCGATCAATGCATCGTACAACAACAGCTCCAAGTCCAATCAATCTAATCACAACATGGTTATTCTATTTAGTTGATGTTTGTAAAAAACGAGGTAATTTATCATCATCATCATTATTATTATTATTATTATTAATTGAATTTGTTTTTAGTACGCGCCCGTAAACGCGAAAGTCTCGTCCATTTGATGGGCAGTTTCCAGCGTTCGAAAGAAATGAGTCCACGTTCGAAAGCCGGTGCCAAATGGTTATCGAAAGTCCGTAAAGGCAGTAAAATTACACCGAAAGATTCGGTTGCATTATCAGTGACACATTTAAGTCCATTAGGATCACAATTAAGTTTCAATATACAAACAACACGTATTGAACATGTTACGGATTGGGAAATTATAGCGAAACGTTATCGGGCATTAGTTGGGCAAGTCGATGAAATTAAAGAACAATCGAATGATGATGATGAAGAGGAAGATGAAGAGGAGAATGGTGCAGCACAAGTACCAAACAATCTACAACAACCTGTATCATAATTAACGAATTTAAACTACCCTTAGGAATTACAAATTGTATTGTGTAAATAAATTGTCTATTTTTGGGAATTCTATCGAATAATTTGAGTGACCCTTCAATTTTAAATTTGAACTCACTAAATTACGCACAATTCTTTCTGATAATTGACTGATAGTTAATGTCATGACCCAATCATTTTATTGAATGTTTTCGTGACAATTACTCGAATATTAGCCGTTATCATGTACAAAATTCTAAATAAATTATTAATAATTTTCATAATAATCGAATCAATAAAGGTAAGTATGAAAATTTTCCAATCAATCTATTTGATTAATTAATTAATGCAATTATTTTTAAGACACAAGATAGAAAACGTTACCAAATAGCATTAGAATGTATTAAACAAGTCGGTATTGATCGTAAAATTATCGAAACTGCAATGACAACAACAATATTACCAAATGACGATAAATACAAACAATTTTTAAGTTGTAGTTATAAACGACAAGGCTATCAAAATGTTAATGGTGAAATTCTAATTGATAATATAAAAGATTTCCTAACAAAATTCTATAATTTACAACAATTAACGATTATAAATATATGTGGAAATGTTACAGGTATTAATCATGGTGAATATGCATTTAATGCATTAAAATGCATATTACCAAAACTTAAAACAATCGATCAAATTTAATTGATTATTTTTCTTTTATTATTATTTGTGTTGTTAAATGGTGGCATTTCAAACAAAAACAACTTACATTAGTGTCTATTTGAATTAATACTGTGAAATAAGACGAATCAATAATGACAACAACAAAAAAAAGGCACCCAATGGAATGTACAAAATCAAAATTATTTCGTTATTATTAAATTTTAATTAATATCCACTAATCAATGTAATGTAATGTTAAAAACTTGAAAATACAACAATATTGATTCGTTATTGTTTTGTAAATTAACTGCAACATGAAGCTGGATTTGGATCTTTACCGGAACGTTTAGTTACCGAAATTCTAGTAAATTCTTCAGCAATAGTCGGATGTATACCAACTGTACTTAATAATGTATTCATTGTTAAATTACATTTAATAGCAGCAGCAAATCCTTGTATAATTTCACCAGCTTGTGGTCCAACAAAATGCATACCAAGTACTTTCTGATCACCATCACGTTTTGCTATAACTTTTAAATAACAATTTCTAATTGATTTTGCTGGTATGAAAAATTCAGTTGGTTTATAATAACCATGATATATTTCGATTGTATCATCACCGTATTTTTCAATTGCCGTTTCTTCACTTAAACCAACACAACCATATTCTAATGGTGAAAATACAGTTGTCGCTATATTATCATAATCCATTAAAATATTACTGTTATTGAATAGACGACGAGCTAATAAACGGCCAGCATGTATAGCTACCGGTGTTAATTCGGGCTTACGCTATAAAAACAAATTTAAAAAAAAAAAAAAATTAAATCAATATACAAAAATTATTTTAAAATCATAATATTTACATGTAGAACATCACCAACAGCAAAGATATGAGGTACATTTGATTGTTCATTAACAGCATCAATTTTATCATTTTCAGCAACTACTTGAACACCAGCTTTATCAACATGACATTCACGTGTTAATGCACGTCTACCAATTGCAAATAATATTGTATCATAATAATCTGAATATTCTTTATTTTGTTCATCGATCCATTTTACTAATAATTTATTATCGGATCGTTTTTCAACTGATAATGGTTTACATTTATGAAGAAATTTAATGCCCTTCTCTTCCATAGCAGCAGCTACAGTATTAGCCATTTGTTGATCGAAACCTCTTAAAATAATTGAACGTACCATAACGGTTGCATCATAACCTAAACCATTCAAAAATCCAGCACATTCCAAACCAATATCTAATTAAAAATTATTAATAATTATTATTGTTTTATTTATTTATCAATTTTTTTACATACATCCAGCACCGACTACTAGCGTTTTACCAGGTGCTTGATCTAAACTGAATATATCATCACTTGTTATACCATATTCACGAGCACCCGGTATATCCGGATAACGTGGCCGACCACCAACAGCTATCAAGAAATATTTCGCTGTTAATGTACGTTCGCCTTGTTTTGTAACTGTATGTATAGTATATGGATCTTTAAATACACCTAAACCATTGATATATTCCACTTTTCTATACCAACAAAAAATATATATAATAATTCATTTAAAATACAAAACACCACAAAATACGTACTTATCTCTTAATTCAACTCTTGTAACCCAATTAACAGATTTTATATGATTCTGTACAGCTTGTTTTAATGTTTGCCAATTATGTGAGACTGTAGTTGGACATTCCCAACCATAAGATATTGAATCCTAAAATTATATTTATTAAAACAAAATTAATTATACAAAAAATAAACAATAAATTATTATTACATGAATAGCTTCGCCAAGTAAGGCAGCTTGATGCATTAATTTCTTCGGTATACAACCGACATTAACACAAGTACCACCTAGACCCCATTTTGTACCTCTTGGTGTTGGTGTTACATAATCTAGAACGGCAACTTTTGCACCATAACTGGCAGCTTCTTTTGCAGCAGCTAAACCACCAGAACCACCACCCAAGACAACAAGATCATATTCTGGATCACCTTCAATTAATAAATAATTGAAAATTTTAATATTATAATAAACAAAACAACATTATACTTTTAGTATCGTCCATAATTCTTCAATGGACTTTATCGAATGACAAGAGAATACCTATCACCTGATATTATCAATAAAAAAGCAATTTGATAATTAAATATCCATCGATTTGTAGAATAAATTATTTATTACTATTACTTTGTTGATTGAAAATTTGCATTACATTACAAACATATCGGGTATAAATGATGTAAAATATAAATTAATAATTTTCTCGTACATCTGTATTCAATTTAAAAACAATTGATATTTGTCACAAAAATTAAATAAATAAAAACACTACTATCTAGGGATTTTTGTTCCAATTCGAATAATTGGTAAGTATTTGGAATTTTCGTACTTTTTCAACGTTCATTTTCATATATTTGCTTATAAAAAGAGCTAACTGACGTTTTTCCAACGGTAACCCAACGGACATTAACTACATTTGCTCGTATGGCCGTAAAACGGACGTTGAAACACGCTTCGTGTGAACCAGGTATTATTAGCCAGTCATGACAAGTTTAAGGTTATGAAATCACATCAAAAAATCAGTAGCGTACGATTATCGTAATTAAAAATTATATAAGAAAGAATAGAATAGTCGAAATATGAACTATAATAAAATATAATAGAAAAAAAAAATTGGTAATTGTTTTATCCGATTACTACTAAATGATTCAGTAAAATTATGACAATCGTATTGTTATCTAACTAAATGATTATCCTATACAGTGATACCGGATTTAATAATTTTGATATGAAATAATACGATAGATAAAAAACCTTATGATTTTAAGTTGTTCTAAAGTTGCACCATCATCATGACTCAATGTCACGTAATTACACACAAAAAAAAAACAACTTTCACTTACGTTTATTCTTTGTTGAAAACCGACGATTGTTCTTATTATTCGATTCAAGAAAATTACAAAAAATCGTAACAGATTGTCGATTATTGGTGCGTCTTAAGATAAAATTGGATTTTAATAGATTGAAATTGTACGCCATTTTATCAATATACACAACAAGAGAAGCACACAGAAACTATACACACACAGTTTTAAACGACTCTATCATACTTTCATAACCTAGATTATTATAATCTGTGTTAATTTCTTTTGTATAATTATTGATTCGCTTATATTCTAATTGAATAGAATGAATTCAATTTTGATTACGGGTTGTAATCGTGGTTTAGGTTTAGGTTTAATAAAACATTTAACAAAAAACAACAACCGAGAGATAATAATAGCAACTTGTCGTAATATTGAAAAGGCTACGGTAAGTTATTACGTCAATAAATGAGTTTTGGTTTTTTTGTTTTTCTACAATACAAAGAACAATTTACTCACCTAATGGTGCCATTTTCTATATAAGTTTTATAAAAAATTTAATTTGATTACAAGCAAAATTTGCTATCGAACAATTAATAGCCAATATAGCAACGATCACTGTGGCTAAACAATTGAACTATTTGACAGTAACTAAGTTATGTAGTAGTTGAGAATGTGGTTTTATTATATGATTAATTGCGATTTTCAATTGTAATAGTGGGGAAAAGACGAGGAATTCAGATAAAATTATAATTATCGATGATTCTAGAAATGATAATTAATAAATACCAAACTAATAGAATAATATAGATATATATATTTTTATAAATAACTATTGAAGATTTCATAATGACATCAGAACCATCTAGTTATAATTTTGAGTATTATAAATGACATAATAGAAAATTGGGAATAATTTTCCGGAAAAATGCGTCACATTATCAAGTTTTTAGTGATAATAATTCCGAATCTAATGTACGTTAAATAACTGATAACTGTTTCGACACAATTAACAAACAAAAAAATGATAGTCATTGTTCTACAATGTACTGGAGTTGGTAATGAAGATCGCTAGATTTTTGAAAATTCAAATGATTTTTACAAAAATATTTATATAATAATATTTGTAATTTTAATAGGAATTGCGACAAATTGCCGAACAACACAAAAACCTCCACATTCTACAATTGGGTAAAAATTTCTACTTTATATAATTCTCTTTAATATTTGCCGAATGTTTTTCGCAGATGTACAAGATTTCAACAATTACGATAATTTTGCCAAAGAAGTTACTGAAATAACACAAAAAACCGGCCTTAATGTCCTCATAAATAATGCTGGTGTATCATCGAAATTTACACGTATTCAACTCGTTAAACCAGAACAAATGTTGGAAAATTTCACTGTTAATACATTGGCACCAATCATGTTAACAAAAGTAAATTTCGTATACATATATAATTTATATACTCCAATAATTGGTTGTTTTTTTAGTCGTTATTGCCACTTTTGAAACAAGGTGCTGCTGCTAATAATAATTCGAGTAATACTGCTAAAGCTCTAATTGTCAATACATCATCAATATTGGGTTCGATTTCATCAAATACAGATGGTGGATTTTATCCATATCGATGTTCAAAAGCTGCTTTAAATATGGCAACAAAATCAATGTCTATCGATTTGAAAAAAGATAATATCATGGCAGTTTGTTTACATCCTGGATGGGTGAAAACTGATATGGGTGGTCCTAATGCACCATTAGAAGTTGATCAAAGTGTTTCGAAGATTATTGAATTCATTGATAATTTCAATGAAACTCAAAATGGTGGTTATTATCAATGGGATGGTAAAACTCTGTCTTGGTAGACATTTACTAGACTACCATTGTAGTCGTAATAATAGATAAGTATATAACAAAGCAACACTTTTATTCTATCTTTTTGTTTCAATTTTCGAACAATACATATTATGTACTAGAGTTATAATTTACAGAGCTTCTAATGTCTCCATAGAAGTAATCATTCCTGCAAAACAATTTTCATTGTCAAAAAAATAATCATTATTTTCAATAAATAAACTGATGGTATCATGCAAAATAAAAACATACAAAAAATATACAAAGAACCTATTTATTTCTCAAAATATTACAAAATATTTATATTACACATATTTACAATAATATTAATCCATCAAGATTAGGAAAAAAACAAAAAAAAAATTAAACACTAATTTAGATTATATTTCGATACTACGCAAATTCTTAATAATAACAGTAATTACAAAAAAAAAGCCTCGTGTAACGGCTCCAAATAATAATTATAATCATGTATCACAGCTGTCTGAGATAAATACAGGATGAAAACGGGTTGCAAAATCATTTGAAAAAATCTTCAAGCTATAAATCACAGAAACACAAAAAAAAGACTTGTTTTAAACACAAGTTAGCTTCGCAAACAACAACCCGTTATAATAATTAATTACTAATTCGAAAAATAATTATTATTATAAGAAATCTAATGAAGCACAACAATTTAAAAAAAAAACATTAAAAAAATAAATCCACAATACAAATGAATTCTTAATACATTTACTTTTTAACAAATCTACTTACTTGATCTGGATTTGATGATTGTTGTTGTTGTTGTTGTTGCTGCTGCTGCTGCAGTGTTTGTTGTACATTTGATGTTGTCGGTTGTACAGTGACGGCAACAATTGATGCACCACTAGCTGTTTGTAATCGTACAGGACTACCTTGACGTACTGCAACAGTTTGATTTTGTAATGCTGCTGATACTTGTGACAATATTGCTTGTTGTGTTTGTGAATTTCCTTGACTTTGCACTTTCAAGCCGGCTAAAGCTCCAGTTAATGTTGTTGTACCTTGTGGACGTAATGCTGAATTTAGAGCTTGAGACGTTGCAGCTACCACCTAAAAACAAAATCAAATATTACAATTTTTATTTTAACCATAATTACTATGAAAATACCTGAATAGTTTGTTTAGTGCCTTGTGATGTATTCACAGGAATAACACGTGGTGTACCTTTAGCTAGAACAACAGGACCTCTTGATAATCCTAAAGGTGTTCTCATTACTTGCGTAAACTGTTGAACAGTCATTGCAGTTGATAATGGTTTTGGTCCAACTATTAATTGTGTTTGTACATTATTTTTACCACCAACTTGAGCTATATTCAATTTTTGTGTATTCAATTTCTTTTGCGACAGTAATTGTTGCTGTATCTGAATTTGTCGCAGCTGTTGTGCATTTGCACCTTTTATTGTTGGTGTGATTGTTTTACCAGCATTACCTAATGTGACACTGGACACTGGAATTGTAACAGTTTGAGGAACTACAAAGAAATGTATAAAAATTAAGAATTGCAACATTAAACAATGAAAAGAGTAATTACCTCCACCAGCACTTGAAACAGCTTTTACTAAAGTAGCAACCTGAGCACCTGATGTACCAGACTGTTGTACAGCTTGAGCAAACACTTGGGATGGTAATCCTTGAATTGTTGAAGTACCACTACCGCTACTTGCTACAGCTGTTATAGTTTTTTGTTGTAGTTGCTGTTGCTGCTGCTGCTGCTGTTGCAATTGTCGTTTCTTCAATAATTGTGTAATTTCACTCTCAGTTACTGTACGTGTTATTTCTGTTCTACCACCAGTATTACCGGGGATACCAGTATTACCACCTACCGTAACTGTACCTTGTCGTATAAATTGTGCTGTTTTTGGTTGTTGAGCCTGTGTAAATTGCACAACAGTTTGTGGACCACCAATTGTAACAGTTGAATTTTTTAGATTTTGAGCTGTTAAACTATTGGTTGCTTGCAAACGTAAATGTTGTTTAAATGATGCAGTTTGTTGGCGTATCAATTGTAATTGAGCTGGACTAATTGATTTTGCTTGTATAGCACCACTGACTGTACTACCACTAATTTCTGTTTTATTTTGTACACCTGCTGATGTACCAGCTGATACAATTAAACGTTGTGCATTAGCGGCTGCTTGTATTTGAGCTGGACTTAAGCCAGAAACAGATACTACAGTGGAACCTTGCATTGGTGATGTGATTATACGCTGAGACCGAATTACGTCTGAAAAATATTATATTGAAAATAAAAATATAATTTAAAAAATTATAGAAATTATTACTTGATGTTGCCGGTGATGAAGTTGCAATGCTTGTAGCAACACTAGAAACCAAATTAACTGTTTGCTGTGCTACAGTTACTTGATTAGCAACTGCAGCCGTTGCAGCAACAGCACCTGTAGCAACTGTTACGGGTACATTGGAAACATTTGATGCTATAACTTGTCCCTGAATTGTTGTTGATGCCACAGCATTACTTTGTTGTTGCTGTTGTTGCTGCTGCTGCTGCTGTTGTTGTTGTTGTGCTTGATTTGACGGTACAATGCTTTTTAATAATTGTAATCTAGCCGCCATTTGTTGTTGCTGTTGTTCTAATGTCATTGGTTTCTTTTCACGTGCTAAACGTTCAGCTCTACGTGCAGCAACTTCAACTGGCATTACAGGATGATCTAGATCAATACCATATTCACTTAATATAGCAACGTGTTTTGGATTTTTCAATGATGGATTATTTGAAATTTGTCTTTGTATTGGTTGTCGTTTAGTTGACAACGATTTCAATGCATCATGTCGTTGAATAAGCATTTGTGAAAATGTTGAATTATTATCTTGTGTGAATAATTGTGATGTACGCATTGGTTTATTTGTTTTTGCTTGATGTGGTTGCGATTGTTGTTGATTGAATGGAAATTTCTCAATTAAACCAGATTTATTTTTCTTTTTGCGTATGGCATTATTATCAAATAATTGTTTTCCTTCTTCACGTTGCATTAATACAGTTTCATATCTAAATAAAAACATAAAAAAATGCATTAATTTATTATAATCTCTCAATAATATGATTGTATTATTTATACCTATGTCGACATTGTTTTGGAGATCTATATGCGATTGAGACTGTATTGACATAATCCGCCACAAAGTCCCAATTTGGTGTATGTCCTGGTGATAGAACCATTAAATTCAATGGTAAACCTTGATACGATTGTATCACTTTTAACAAAGCCATATCTTCATGTATTGTCCAATCATGCCATAGTGGTTGTTCTAATGGTTTTGGTAGATTTGTTTTACCTGGTATTGGTACAGATGTACGTACCATACCCCGATATTTTTGTAATTTCAAATCACGTTTCATTTTCAAGATAGCAGCTGAATGGAATAGTGATCTAGGTGCTTGATTAACTGAATCTTCTTTTTTAGCTATTTTCATAGGACGACGACTATCAACAAAACCAGCATCATGCCGTGTTCGTTTTGATTCTTTTTTAACATAAACTGGTGGTAATTGAGATTCAGACATCACATTCATATCATAAAGAAATGACATTGTCTGATCGATATAAATATCAGTATCTTGTTGTGGAGGAGTTGGTGGACACCACATCTAAGAATTGCCAATAAATGGAATTAGAGAAAGAAAAAAGCAAAAAGATAACCAAGTACTTACAGGCATTTGTTCCATTGTATTATCAGAGACCCAGATCTGCAAAAATAGTGAAACAAAATAGAAAAACGAAATACCATTTGAATTTGAACATAATATACAACATAAATCAAGGAAGATAATTTAAGGGCATGAGATATTTCTTAAATAGAATACCTACCAAAAAAAAAAATAAAAAAATTGAACACAATTATTTTCAAAAACTCCACTATAATCCAGGAGTGATATGAAAAAGGATTGGAAAATATTTCAGGTTATAGGGGTGGTTTACGGGTTTTAATTGGTTTTTATAAAGAAGCCACCTTGCTCATGTCCAGCGGGGCAGTGTTTTGGTGCCCGCTGCGGACGCCGGAGCAAGAAGGCACCAAAACCCGCGTCCACCCCGCAAATAAACACAACATTCGCAAGAGAACTTCTTTATTTATTAAATTCTTAAACTATGTACACGGCCGTTGATAATCATAATTATCATAATTATAAATTGTAAATAAGTAGAAGGTAAAAAAGACATGACAAAACAAAAATTAATAATAATAGTAATAATAATGAAAAATTCAGTTGGCTGTAGAATTAGCACAAACTTAAAACTTACAAGTACGAAAAGTTTGGAAAATCAACTGTCAACATTTTGTTTTCCGAAATATAGTTTTTTAAAGACAGCTTTTACCTCCCTGAGATTTTGATTTCTTTTTCTTTGATAATTTTCAATACAATAAAAAAATGAAATTATGTAAATTAAATGATAGCTACATGAAGAAAAATAAATGGATTATCTGTTAATTAAAGTAACAAATACGCATCATTCACACTATAATTTACAATTGTTCACATAAAAATGACTTCAAATTTCGTAAAAAAACTATAATCCTAAATAATTCAATATATATATACAATATCGAATAAAATCACATATGCACATTATTATTTTTTTCGTATATAATTCTAAATATTTACACATATTTATCATTCATTCCGTTTTAATCAGTTTATTTTGTCGAACTGTCTCTGTAATATCGACATTTGATATAGTCCTTTTATATGTTGAACTACTAACTGATTTCTGTTCAATTTTACTCGAATCATTATCTATAATAATTTTATCATTAACTGTACATGAATTTGTATTATTAGAACGTCTACTAGATCTTTTCTTAGTATTTTGTTTTTGGTTCTCAATTACGTCGTTATTATCATCTTTAATTAAAGACGAACTATTAATGGAATTATCATCAATGGAATCACAAGATTCATCAATCTCAGTCTTTGTATCTGTAATTGTATTACAATTATTAGAAATACCTTTATCATTTACAGTTTTTTGTTTGGAATTCTTATAATTTTTATCAACAAAACTACTTAAAGTTGCATTATCATCATCATCATCATCATCTTCATCATCAGCATTACCATCAGTTTCATTTTTTTTTGAATTCTTTCTAACAATTTTTGTTTTTTGATTCTTTGTTTCCAAAGTTTTTTGTTTATGGTTTATAGAATTTTTTAAACGACGTTTTATAGATTGTGGTGAACTTCTTACCGGTTTTACACCTGGTAAGATTGGACTAATATCTAATGTCCATAAATTTATAGCAACTGTTCCTCTAGAACGTGTCCTAGGTGAATTTGTGTCAACATGATTTACTGATATTGGTACTGGTTCAATTGTTTCAGCGTCTTCAGATGACTGATCATCGCTTTGCATTGTTATACTATTATCATCTGTTGTATTATCACTCATTTTATTTGATGAATTACTTTCTATTGTGTTATTTGTATTGTTTGATGACTCATCACAATCAGTTGTATTATTAATATCATCCTGTTCATCATCTTTTCGTAATAAAACTTGCCTTCTCAAACATCGTTTCCGTCGTTTACGTTTTATAACATTATTTTTATTATCATTAATAAATTTACGTCTTCGTAATATTTTACTATTATTTTGTAATTTATTAGTACTACAGTTATTAGCGATTTTTCGATTAATTATAAAACGTTTTCTTTTAATTTTTTTAATTGTACTATTATTATTCATTTTTTTATTTTTATTCGTGCTAACCTGATTAGAAGCATCCTCTCTAGAAAATGTTAATAAATCATTCTCTTCTTCCAATTCACGGGCTCTTCGTTCTTCTTCTTCACGCATTGCCGCCAAACGATTTTCCTCCCATTCACGTTTTTGTTCTTCAATTTCTCGTTCTGCCGCTGCTAACTGTTCAGCCGACCATGCTGATTCAGTTTCTTCAATAAAACGCATCGCATACTTTTCAATAGGCGAAAGCTATTTTTTGTGAAATTTATAGAAAGAAAGAAAAAACAATTATTCAAAAATAAATGAATTTTATCAAAAAAAAAAAAACAAAAAACAAAAACCTTTTTCATAACGTTATCAATTTCTTGTTCCGCTTTACTCATTTCTGGTTCTTTTTCTTGATCATCCAATGGTATATTTTCATCAAATTCAGCTAAATCAGCAACAGCTTCAGCTTTAGCTGTATGTGCAGCTTGTACATCTTGATCATCTTCACAAGCAGCTAATGCATTTTCAAGAGCACCTAATGCAGCTTTCTCTTCATTTAATGAGCCTAGATTTTGTGGCGAAGATGAAGAATCAGTATCTAATAAACGATTTGCTGCACTCTCTTCAGTAGAATCAATATTAAACAAATCTTGTATTGTGGACTATAACAGATTTTTTTTTCTATTATCAAAAACAAGAAGATTACAAAATGATATAACTTACGCTTTTGAAATACGCTGTTGTGAAATTACCACCTTCTATTGCTAAATCTCCAAGTAATCGTTTCTGATTTGCTTTCTTCAGAATATTTTCTTCTATAGTCCTTTCACTAACCAATCTATAATACAAATTCATTGATTATTTTATTTGTTTATTCATAATTTTAAACAATTATTGGGAAGTAATTGAGAGACGCTTCTCCTTCTGAATTATTAAAATGAGCATAACTATTCTCAAATAATTGATTTTTTATAAACAATGATACATTGTCTGTGAAGCATAAAATATTGGAAAAAACTGACAAATCTCAATATCATAAAATAGATTCACATATTAATATCCTTTCTATTAATTATGGAAAACTATGAAAACATTTTCCATCTTGGATATAGAAAGGTTTTATTAATAACAACAAAAATTAGATTCATGGATTACCTATAAATATGAACATCTCGTGTTTGACCAATACGATGGCAACGATCTTGTGCTTGAGCATCCATTGTTGGATTCCAATCGGAATCATAAAATATCACAGTATCCGCTCCAGTAAGATTAACACCAATACCACCTGATCTTGTGGATAATATAAAAACAAATATCCTTTTATCACCATTAAATCGTTCC
>JAZBGX010000369.1:23703-34478 GCA_037414775.1 Zonitis immaculata
CTGTATAAAAGTTAACTAACATTATTGATAACTCGCAAGTCAACTGATCGTCAGTGCTTATATGAAAATAATTATTGGAAAAAAAAAAAAAAATTACCTGTCTTTGATCAACTTTAGTTGTACCGTCTAATCGTAAATAGATATGTCCATGAAAATTTAAAAATGCTTCTAATACATCCAACATTTTTGTCATTTGTGTAAATATAAGTACACGATGACCTTCACTTTTCAAATTACGTAATAACTTATCTAATGTTTGTAATTTACCACAATCATATTGTATTAAACGTGGATCAGGAAATTGTGTTACCATTGCTGAAGCTATATGATGTAAACATTTTGTTGGTTTCGATAATAATTTTGATACGACTTTTTTCTCTTCTTTTAATTTCCAATAAATACTAGGTGGTGGATGCCAAACTTGTATTTCAGGTTGTGGTGCTCTGACTGCGGGCACATAAAATATAAACCTATAAAGAAAAAAATACCCCTAATCAACAACAGAACTTCACTTATTCGAGCATTTATAAAGTGTTTAGTTTTCAAGTCAGCTAGGAGCGAAAGACATATAGACTTATAATCACAATTAGTCATTTGAACTATGATAGTCATCATAATAAACGAGAATTTATTTGGAAAATTAATAAATAAATAAAAGTACCTATCACATATATCTTTCAGCTGTTTTATTCGATCTTGAGGTTTATGAATGAGATCTTTGACACAATCCAATTGTTGTAATAATTTTGATTCAACCACATGATGTTCTTCTTCACGCCACGAACTTATTAAACCGAATTTATTGGCTGGCAATGTTACAATACTACGGAAATCTTCACCATAAATTGGTGTTGCGGAACAACGTCGTTCATTAAAACGTGCCATAATTTCTAATCTTGTTTTCATTTCATCTCTATCTAAATCTACTTCATTCTATAAATAGAAATAAATTGATCAATAATAGTGGAGATATAATTGATTGAAAATCATTATTACTGATGATCCTATGTCATTAACTTTATGGTTTTCCATTCGATTCCATCGAACATCCAAATTATTTGATTGATTGGCATATAATTGTTCTATAAATTTATTACCTACAGTTTTACGATCATCTTTATTTGTATCATCACTTTTTGATACCGCAGCATTTGTCTTAAATTGATATTGATTTATCAATAATTTCATCAAATGGAATATATTAAAATTATAATACTTACAACAGTAGTTATAGTATTTGTTGGAATAGCTGTAACAGATGTTAACTGAATCTTCATGATGGCTTTAGTTATCTGATGTGGAACACCACCAGTCGTTAAAACAGGTTGTTTCGATAAAAGCGTTAATTTTTGACCACCTGCAATAAATTATGTTGAGATAAATTCCAATCATTAATTGAAAATAATTTATAATAAAAATGTATGAAGCTATCATACAAACTGACAATAATAGATATCAATTTGTTTGGTATGCCACAACATAATCTTCTTTCAACAAAATAAAACATGAACAATTCATGTCATTCATATTAAATAATATGATGAAAGATGTATAATGAATGACAATTTACCTGCACCAGTTGCTGAAACTGGTATATTTGCTGATATATTAGGATTTGATGTTAATAATAAATGTTTGCCGGTTGATGTTTGTACAAGTTGTGCAAAACTTGCTGATATTTTATCAGATGTTTTCAATACAGATGATGTAGAAGATGATGTTTGTTGATTATTAGTTAATAATGGTTGACTTATATTAACTGGTATTGCTTTAACTATACCTTGTTGTTGTATTAATTGCATACCATATTGTGGTCCCAACTTAAATTTGACATTTGGTGATGTAGTGGTAACAACAGTTGCAGTATTAGGTGCACTACTAATAGATGTAATTGTTTGTAAATTTTTATTATTTACATCTTTACGATCGTCTTTCAACTGTTTCAAGTCATCACCTTTTTTAATACGCATCATTAAACGACATGGTGGTAAAGGTGGAGGTTGTAGTTTTTGTGAAGATAAATCTTGCAGTTCAATAATTTTTGCTGGTGTACGTATGTGACTCATACGATAACATTGATAAGCACTAACTCCAAATTCCAAATATATTAAATCCAAATTCAACGAATGTAAACTTATATGCTGGAGAAGAAACAGAAAAAAATTATAATAATTATATTCCATCAACGAAAAACGACTTTAGATAGAACGAATTCCTTTGTGTCATCAATAAAATACTTACTCTCCATACATCATAATCTAACATTGCATAAATCAAAGATGGTATATGCATCGTAATACCATCACATAAAAATGGTGAAATTGTTGGTCGAACTTCGAATAAATTCGGATGATTGCACACTTTCCGCAATTGCATTAAAACATTTATCACACTCAATAAGTTACCGCTAGCTAATGTTTCTCGTGTTCTAGAAAAAAATTAATAAAAAAATATCAACATTTAGAATGCTCAAGTAAAACAATAATGATAAAATATACTTTGCCCGTGACATATAATCATCATATAAAAAGCGTTGTCTTTTTGATAAACGACACATAATTACATGTTCATACTTTTTCGGCATTTGTTTCTCAACTTCAGATTTCAGTCGCCGTAGAAGGAATGGCCTCAAAACCTTGAACAAAAAAAAAATAACAAAAGATTGATTAATGATAATTCTTATAAATTTGAATAATAGTTAAATGAATGATTTAGTCAGTTAGGAGCGAAAGACATTTAATAGAAATAATCACAAAAAATAATCAGCTGAACTATGCAAATCATCATTCAATATAATTTAATATAATCTTTGAAACTAACAAGTAAATGAAATTCGCGCAATTACCTTATGTAAACGTTTTATGATACTTTCATTATATTCAGCATTGCCTTCGATCATACCAGTGACAGGATTTGAAAACCATTCTTTAAATTCTCGATGTGATTGAAATACATTGGGCATTAAAAAATGCATTAACGACCACAATTCCATTAGATTATTTTGTAATGGTGTGCCAGTTAATAATAAACGTCTAACAAATACGGTTTGATTAAATAAATTTCACAATGTAAAAATTATTAATAAACTCACTGTTGTGTTTGAAAATTTAATAACAATTGCCATCGTTGAGATTTGAAATTTTTTATATTTTGTGCTTCATCTAAAATTAGATACTTCCATTTTTTACGTCGAAAACTTTGATGATCTTGAATAACTAATTTATATGACGTTATACAAATGTGAAATGCATTCGGCTTTGTCCATCCCATACGTTTCAATTTTCTTTCTTTTTGTGTACCATAATATGTTAGAATTTTAAATGCTGGTGACCATTTTTTGCACTCCATTTCCCAATTTAACATCACAGATGTTGGCACAATAATCAAATGTGGACCCCAATTTTCTAAAAATAAAATAATAAATAATCAAATAAATATATATTAATAAGAAAACCAACCTTTTTCGCAAGCTAAATGTGCAAGTAAAGCTATTGTTTGTATTGTTTTACCCAAACCCATTTCGTCTGCTAAAATACCATTCAATTTTCTTTCATACATTGTTACTAACCAATCTAGACCAATATGTTGGTATTCGCGTAATGGGAATTTCAGTAAGAATGGTACTTTCGTTGAAACTGTTGTAGAAGACAAAGTATTGCCTTTCGGTTGAATACTTTCAGCTATAGCAGCTGCATCATTTATAAGATCATTATTTTTATCAGTCTTCGATCTATGATTAGCATTATCATCGTCATTATTCCCATGTGAATCTTCTAATAATGATTTCAATCCAATATCGTCGCTCGCTTTACTATCATTTTCTGATAACATATCAACTTCATCATCTTCAGATGTACTTTCATCAATTCCATCTTCATCTTCCTCTTCATCATCTGATGGTTGATATTCATCACCAGAATCAGGTGTTTTTACTTGATATTCATCATCATCTTCGTCGTCATCAATTTCTTCTTGTTGTTCGTCATCATCATCATCATCAGAAGGTAGTGGTCCACTATATTTCTTTCTAAGTTCCTCAATACTCAAATCATTTTCCGCTTTTAAATCATCAAGTTCTTGTTGATGATTTTGTTCACCTTCAACTAACTCTTGTTCTTGTATCGTATCTTCATCATCATTGTCATCTTCATTACTATCAGCTGTAAATTCATCATCACTATTTTTTGATGATTTTGCTTTATTTTCACCATTTGAATTTTTATCAACATCTTCATCTTCTTCCTGTAATTAATATTAATTATAATTGACCTAAATGATCCAACCGAATAATTAAATATTAAATAAATAAAATAGAGTAAGCAACAGTATAGTGGGAAAATCGTCAAATAATATTTAATTAATGTTAAACAGACACTCACACTGCTGCTCGTATCACTAAGTCGAATTTTATCACGATTTTCTAGATAATCCTTTGGTAATTCTTTTAAGAAATCATCAAGATCCATCTCTGATTCTCTTTGTAACGCTGCAATTTCTTCATTTTGTTCAGCTGTTTCGACAACAGCCTCAGCTTGTTCGATTGTTTCTTCATCGTCAGTACTATCTTGACTATCTGGCTGAAACTCATCATCTGAATTGGCTCTAGATGCTGATCGCGATGATAATGCACTAGCCGGTGCCACTGACGTATCATTAGTTGTTGAACGATTCATCCCTTCAGCTAATAATTGTGAATATTTTTCAGTTTGATCAACAATAAAACTTAATTGTTGATCTAATGCTTTTTTTCGTTTCTCTTCTAATATAGCATTTTGTTTATATTCGACTAATTTCTCAACATTAGTCCAAAAGTTTCGTATTTCTTTTGAACAAAATGCTGCTATACGTTTTAAATTTTGTTCATGAGCTTTTTCGGCTTTTTGAGCAGCTAACGCTTTATCTTGAAAATGTTTTTGTACCATACGTGCACATTTCTTTGCTGCAGCTTTTTTCCATTTTCGTTCTTGTGCAAAATCAGCGGCTAACCATACCATTTCTTCTAATAAAAAATCCCAGTGCGCTTTATTTCTATGCATCTCTTGTACTTTTGGTAAACGTTTCTCAGACCATAGACCTTCTTTTTGTAAATCAGCAATTCTTTGTACAACATAGGCTTCTTGTTTAGCTTTTTCAACAATTTGTTCTTGACTATTGGTACCACTTGAATGATGATTAATAGGACTACGAATTTTAACTATATTTGTTACAGTTTTAGAATATTCAGATGATGATGATGATGATAATGATGCTGATGATGATGTTGTAGTTGTAGTTGAAGTTGTAATAATAGTTGTTGATGCTACATTTGTTGTTGTACTAATGGTGTTAGTAACATTACTTATTGAAACATCTGTGGCAATAGTTGTGGTAACATTTGTAGAAACATTCTGTATATTTGGACTTCCTGGCAATGTACTAACAGCTGTTGCTGATGGTGTTGTAATAGTTTGATGTTCTTCAATATTTTCTTGTGGATCAATAGAATTCTCTTTTAAAAATTGCAAATAAGCTTGTGATTTGGGCTTTTTTGCAAATTGATATAAATCCAAAATATTACCACCAGCTTCAAGAAAATAGGATTCCATCAAATGTTCATTATATTTTTCTTTAATTAATTTAGATCGAACTATTCGATGATTCATTACACGTTGTAATTTTGTTGCATATGTATCTTTTTTATCATTTCCTGAAGCTGTGGACGGTTGTGATCTTTTTAATGTTGGTTTCGCTAATGATAATGTTGATGTTGTGGTTGTTGTTGTTCCTGTTGTAATTGTAATAGATGTTGTTGTTGCTGTTGTTGGAGTTACTGTTGACGTTGTTGACATTGTCACTAAATTTGATGTTGATAATGATGTATTATCACCACTTTTAAATAACTGTAAACGCACATTAGAATTAGTTCGTGGTTTTGTTAGAACATTAACAATTGATTGATTTGCTAAGCTTGGTCTTAATGGTGATGTTTGATTAACTCGAGATGGACTTATACTAATAATACGAGTTACACCACTTTGATTTGTTAAGGTGCCTGATGAAAGCTGAAGCATAAAAGTCAATTATTATTCATCTCATTATTAAACATCTCTAAATAGTATAATTCAAACCTGGGCTAGAGCTGGTACTCCATGTGATTGTGAAGTAGTTAGGACATATTGTCCTTCTGCTACCTGAGTTAATCTGACAGCAGGGCGCTCTGCCGTAGCTCGTAGGCCCTGTTGTTGGCCATCTCGCGGAGGCAGAGCACCCTGCGTTACCCCCGGAGTTTCGTCACTCATTGCCTACATGCCTATCGAAAAAAGAAAATTAAAAAAAAATAATTAAAATACAAATTCGATTAATAACACAATTGATATTATTGTTATTATTAGAATAATCAGACAAATGCCTCAAAATCTATCACTGGTAGGTATGAGTTGAATGGATTTCTCAATACCTTCAGGTAGTGGTTTTTGATCATCATATAAATTTTTGGACCAGGCTGTGATTATATTAGTTTTATACACGTTTTCTCTTTTAATTGCTTTATTATCAATGGAAGAATATTGCAATTAATTATCCATATTTAATTTTTTTGTATATTTTTCTTGCAATTCTCAAACTCTACTAATAGATAAATCTTGAAGACTGGTACTGAATTATAAATTGAATTATCACACACTATAAAAAACTTGACAACGTATTATGTACAATAATCCAAAGTAACAACTTAAATTCGGTTATTTGTAGAGTGATAAACAAATTAATGGATTATAATTAAAAACTCTCGAACTTAACATACTTGATTAATACGTTTCATTTGGTATAACAGTATTTCTTAATTGTTACATATCTCATTTACAATAATTATGATTGGAAAATAATATTACACAACATTATGCAATTTTGATTGCACAAAACACAAATCTTATCTGATGAATTCAACAACAACAGTCTAAATTATAATTGAATTTTTGCAATCAAATAAAAAACAATGGAGATTAATAATTTAAAATTAAATTGGTTTTTCCATAAATTTTAGAATATTTAATAGAATACATTCCATTATAAGAACTCAACGAAGTTTTTGTTTATTTATAATGAGTTTCCAATAGATATAAACACGTTTCATATACCATGATTGGAACAATTTATAGAGCCGATTGAGCATTTAGTCTCTAAATAATCCAACACAAGAGTTATCAAATTTATAATAGATTCCGTAACTAACAAATCTTTAGAAAAGAATTTAATTCGAAATCAAACTGAATGAAGATCCAACTAATAATAAATACATGATGAATCATAGAAACTCTATATACTACAGAAAAACAATATTATCAAAAGGTATTTTGTGATATTTTTTCTCTTTCTCATCAAAACTTATAATAGATTACATAAATTTTTATATAAAATGTGAAATGATAAAACTTTGGCGCCAATTTTATTTTCAATTCACCATAAATTCAAATTAAAACAAAAAATCTAGATGGTCAACATTCGGTTATATTCCATCATAAAATTAGTGTAAATATTTAATAAAAATACTTAGTAATTTCTAAATAAAATATGAATTTTCAATTCAAAAATGCCTCCAAAAAAAAAAACAGTTGAATTTTGACGCATACCTTTAAATTTATTACAATATATAAATTTTTTTAAATTAGTTTATTTTCAATTAAAAAATTGTATAACCGAATTAAATTTGTTTGAAATAATTCAAATTATTATATAAAATCAATAGATTTGGGTGACGTAGATTTCGTTTAGATGTAGTCTGATTGTTGGCTATGAACCACCGCTTATTCTCTCAATTACATATAATAAAAAATAAAAAAAAATTACATAAATTAAATTAAACATAAAGAAATTTTGTAATTATCGTTATAGATGCGATGCAATTATTAAGAAAAATCGATAGATTTCTATTTATAGTTAATAAAAATAATTAAAGAAAAAAAAAATTTCGTGATAGTAACGCAAACAACTATCAAAGGCGAACGACGCCATATTAGATCTTTGCAAAAATTATTGGGAACAAACGGAACACTTACCATTAGGTAAATCACAAATTATCCAACCAAAATATGGTCATCGATTCTTGAAAATATTGTCAATGTATTTATCTGATTTAATTGAACAATTAATAAGTTCACGTTATAATAAATACGCACAATTTTATCGTTATATTGAACATTTTAACATGTTCATAACGGCGACACACCGCCCATTGCAAACATGGCGACTAGCTTTTATTTTTTTTGTCTGTAAAACTTGTGGTGGTGTGTGTTTATATGTATAAGTTAGCCCGTTGACGCTTGTAGTTGTAACACCAGCCTTCTTTATAAAATTTTAAGACTTGCGCAAAAGCATGTAGAAGGGACGCCAACAAAAATTAACTCAGAAATGGAACTTTGAGTCGTACAATAAACTTTATTAACAAACACAAAAAATATCAAAAAAGCAATCCAATTGCGTAAATAGAATCAAAAATATTCTGTCATCTATTCTATTGTATAACTAATCCCAAAAATTGATGCTATCAAATTTATTAATGTTAATTTTGGAAAAGTTCAACTTCTGTTTTAAGGAAATTATCTATGGAGCTAGGACTACCAACAGAAAAAGTCAAATAGTACCAAAAATCGTACATTTTCAAATTACAACGAAAATTTTGTTTACGGTGTGTAGATTCCATAATTTTAATTGAAAATATGAGTAAATTATCGATAGAAATTCACCCTTTATTAACAAAACAAATTATCGATGTTTTAGCAACAAAACAAATAATCACCAATGTTGATTTACTCGATCAAGAAATTCAATCACTTATTAGCATTACACGTTTACGATTCAAGGTATAATATAATCTTTTTATAATTATTCAATAATCAATGATAAATTACAGGATCTTTTATCGATCAAAAAAGCGATAATCAAGCGATTTTCAGCACGCCGATTGAATGGTCTTGAATATTATGAAAATACTCTAAAAAATGGTGCTATACTTTCAACAGGTATAAAAAGGTGATTTTCAATTATTTGATTAAATAATCGAATAATTAGCCTATATTGTTGTTAGTGTTGATGAATTGCTAGAAGGCGGTCTAATCACTGGTAATATTTATGAAATTTGTGGCCTTCCAGCTAGCGGCAAAACACAACTTGCTTTAACAATAATTAAAAATATTATCACAAATTTCGATCAACAACAAATCTACTTTCTAGATACTAAAAATAATTTTATTGGTATCAAATTAGAGCAAATGCTACGCAAAACACAAAACGTAAGAATATTTCCAACTTGAATTACAATAATAGTTGTTGAAAATAATTTTTAGGTTAATATTACTGAAAATTTGAAACGAATATTGATTTTTAGTACAATTACACGATATGAATTATATGAAAGATTATGTGAAATTAAAAATAATCTAGACAAATCTCTAAAATTACGTCTAATAATTATCGATTCATTACCAATGGTATTATTGGATGTAAATGATCAAAATGAGAATAATTGCTATTTAAGTCGCATTATAAAATTAATGCGTCTAATATCTGTTCAATATCACATAGTTTTTTTGATTATAAATCTGTTAAATAGTCAAAATAATGATAATGTATCCGAACAACGAATTATGTGTGGTAAATATTGGAAGAGTATACCAAATACACGGTTGTTAATTGAACGGAAACAATCGAATGAATTGCAATTAACAATTTTAGAGAGTGATTATTTATCTGTTGATCGAAATTGTAAATTATCAATTACTGACAAAGGAGTACAATAATTTTGGGTTATAATTTATATTCGATTAGTATGATTTTTAATTTATCCGTTATTGAAAAGGTAAACTGGCTGCATAAATTAATTCAAACTATAATTGAAATAGATTAATTATAATATTGTTTTGGTTGTTTGTTTAATTTTATTTGTATAGAATTAGAAATTTAAGGTACCGTCTCATGCAGTCAGTCTACGCTCGATTTGAACTAAAACTTATTAGTTCACACGGATACTATTTCAAATTATCCGCCTTTTAAAAGCCCAGGACAAAGTTAAAAATTTTCGACTTTGTTCTTTGTTGCTCAAATTGACAGTTCGGTACTACGCAGCTTAAGAAAATGGATTCGAGCGAGGTAAACGTTTCCAAAAAATATTGAATAATTATATTTTAAAGATTTAATAATCAGATATCAGAAGATTAACTAATCATAGAAGATTGATATGAATTGAATGTATAATAATTTCCCAATTTTACTTGTTAAAGAAATGACAGGTTATGTACATCTACGGGTTATCTAACTTGATGGTAGGATATGGAAAAGTGTAAGCATTACTACAGCATTTTAAATATTAAATTTATTCATTTATTAATAAGAGAAAACGCTACACTATTATCAAAACAAGGGTGGAGTTTATTTAATAGCATAATAAGTTAATTAACAGCATAAAGATTGATGATTTAGATGTCTTTTTTTTTTTAATGTTTTAGAAACTAGAGATTCCAATACGATAATTTGAGATAAGAGTTAGCTGCATGATGAAAATGTGTTATCGAAAACAATCATTTTGTTACAACATATAACGAACGAAGTTTGTATTTGATGTTGGATTTTTTCGAAATCAACATTGTTTCAGCAATGATTATTTGGAAATTGTGTTCGTCGTAATTATCGTGTTCGAAACATGATTGTGAAATATGTGAGTATGTATCTGTTATCAGTTATCAGATTCAATAAGATTTTCTCAATTGAAATGAATTTTTACATGTTTTTACTATGTTGATCTT
>JAZBGX010000370.1:7262-25310 GCA_037414775.1 Zonitis immaculata
TCCTAATAAAACACTTACCACAGAAAGTGTTGGCTCTCTTGAGTACCACCATGTACGGTTGAGATTGTGTATTTTCCGAGCATTTGGAAACATCCGATTGTTCTCTGCTCAAAAAAACCATAAAGCTAAATAATAGGACTCACTGGAGAAATCTTTGAGAAAAACATAGTCGTACCACACCAACTCGGTTTCCTTGGTAATCATTCCACAACACATCAGGTTTTAAGGCTTACTACAGAGTTTAGAAAGAGGATTCGACAATAAAAAATACACCACTGCAACCTTCTCAGATGTTACCCAGTCCTTTAATAAAGTTTAGCATGTTGAGATAAAAAAATAAACTCTTCCAATTAAAAATATCGAAGTAACATGAAAGTTAGTATACTGAGCCCTTGCCTTTTCATGTATCTGACATATCATACAACAACAACTTCGAATTAGCTGTGTTCACAGACGACACAGTCATGATGACATGAGACTAGGACCTCCAAACATCAACTACGAATTACCATCAATGAAGTTAGCAGTTAAATGTAGCAACAAAACGGACACTAAGGACTAAACTAACCTCCAATGCTCGTATAAATAAGAAATTGAATTTGGCTTATAACAGATTGATACAATTTTGCAGTCATCTGCAACTGAAAAATGTAACTCCAAAATTATCTGCTTCAACAGTGTTGTTCATTTTTCTTTTCCAATTGTCTGCTATTTGACGAATAAGTTTGTTAATTTGGAATCTAAGATTCGAAATAAGATCCAATTTGCCATTAAACGGAAAATTCGTCGAAATAATCGAGCTGCAAATGTACATAATATGTAAATATAATTTAATAAGAAAAATCTTAAAACGCGGGTATATCCTAACTATTATAGCAATAAGTTCGAATTTGGTAGACACCATATGGTACCAATGCGTTAAAATAATAATAACGACTTTCATGAAACTTGCAAGAACTTTATCTTGTATTAAATAGAAACCGAAAATGTGGTTTAACATTTCCCTTCCACATCATTATTATTATTATTTCAATGGTAATAATAATAAATTTCCCAGTTTGGAAATAATACAGTGCGCAAAAAATTATTATTATTATTAAATTTTGCAAAGCGAATAATAAAATAGATGAAAATTTATTATATTTTGACATCAATTGAAATTCTGATGCCTTTTTGCATTTTGGTCACGCTTCAGCTGTTTTAAGTGTATATTTACATTTTAGATTTGGTCGTATAATTAATACAGTTCTCGTCTTGAATAATGACTTTTAAGAAAATTGTTTCAATATTTGCTTAAATGTTTTTCAAGCATATATAGACACAATTTCCACCAGCTGTCCTTTGAAATATTAAAATGAATCTCGTTATATTGCCATTTTACGTGCTTGTAATAGATTGTTACCCTTTATATACATTTTTTTTTTTTTTGTATTTGGTCGTTATTATATAGCGAATTAAACAACAACGTGTTCGATCATAGGATTATTATTTGAATAGGGAGAAGGTCACAATTACTACTATAAACCACTATCAAGAAAGTACGATCATCAATCAAATTTTTTGACTCCATATATATCTACTCATATAGTACCCTTATTCTATATAATACAAAAATCATATATTATTATTCTCTTAGGACCATTATTAACACATTAATATAATATTTTTACAAACGGGCGTTGCCTATCGGACCTTCTGTCAGTTGCACTCGAAAAAAGGAAATCAATTTCGAATAATATTAGTATAATTTCTTACTTTCTAGATATTAAAATGTAACATCAATATTTCTATCCCCCCACAAAAAAAAAAAACAAAGCCTAAATAATATATATTATGTATAAATACCAAAACTTCCATTCACAGCTAATCGCGTATATGATATTAATATGCCCAGAAATGTCCTGGACAGATTTTAAAACTGGTTAATGCGACATATAGTAGCGACCTACGAGCAGCACCATTTATCATATTTTATTATACTTCTCCATTCGGAGACAACAATGGTCGATGTTAACTGTATAACGATCCATTATCATTATTATTATTATTATTATAATCAAATCAATATCCATAATTATAATTTGTCACTGTTGATTTCGAGCCGCATCTTCATCATCAAATTTTGATTGATCTGAGTCGAATAGTGAATTTCTAGTAGAAGAGCTATGTTGCACTTTTGTATTGCCTACTAGATGACGCCATATAATTTCTGCTTATATTTCTACTTGGTAGAGCAACATTTTTTATGGAACAATGTGTAGATATATTCATATGTACAATGGAATAAGATTTCAAATCCTCTACCACGTACAGACGGTCCTCCTGTCCATCTACCTTTTGAGAACAACTCTATAAGGTAAAACACTGGGATTTCAAATAAATCAGCATTGATTGGGAATTTTCAGTGATAAGCATAATTGGTCTAGATGAAGACCAGAACTAAAACTAATTGTAAGACTGAATACGCCTTATCCAAGCTCAAGACTAGGTTCAAACAATCTAGACCAAAAATACTATGGTTTTGGTCTTGCTTTGGCTCATCAGGCTGTAAAAATTCAACAACTACCAATATTGAGTTCTATCTTCATCAAAAATTTACAAGATACAACTAAACAAAATTCAGATTACGGTTGCGTGATTGTTAAGAAATTTCAAAAATTCAAAAATGCAAATATATAAGTCATATATAAATAATCTGATAGGATAACTTATTAACTAACAAAATTTTATAAAAAATAAAACTGCCAACTATATCTTGATCTTGAAAACTAGCATGCAACATAATTATAACTAATAGCTTGTTTTACTTTTATAAATTACAAGCCTTTACTTGACGATAAAATTACGAACTGTTCGAATGATTTAAGTTTACGATAAAGAGATGAACACGACCGTATAAGAAATAGAAGAAGATGTATTCGTGTTCGAAAATTTATATATACAATACAGGAAAACATTATCAAACGTGAAAAGAATTATAATACAATGGAAACAAGCGGCTGTCAATTATCTTGATGTTGAGAAATTTCCATCATTAAAATCCTATATGTACATAACAACCATTATTATTATTATTCATTATTATTCAATAATAAATAATTAATTTTTTTGTTATTATAACAAATTTAATCAATTCCAGCTCATTTTTTTTTATATAAAAATTAATTTTTAGATTGTTTTTTTTTTCTCTAAAACAAATGTTTAACTAAAATCCAATTTGTGTACTGCTTATTTATTAATTTTTGTTTTGTTTTTATTCGACAAATTTGTGTTCAACGAATTCATTAAAATAAAAACCTTCAACTCGACTAATTATATTTGTACGGTGCTCACCTGCGCGAGTCTAATTACTGACGTGCAAATAATATACAATATGTTTCAAAAATCCGACACAAAAATTTAAAACTATACAAAATAAAAACAAACAATTCCCCCATGAAAAAAATTATTAAAAAAAAAACTCGATACGTTACAACAATGCCATCGTGTAACAGAAATAATAAGCGAAGCTATCAGTGCAGAAGAAGTTTCCAATGTACAACAGGTTTGGCATCCAGACTATTATAGCCTTATCCACTTTGGAGTTGGGCTACTTTTCTACAATTTGTGAGCCTGCCGGGACGTCTATAATCTTCGATATTCTAACTATTTGCATTTGATAATGGACAACAATTCAGGCTTACTCGTCATTCTATAGAGTGCCTTCTAATTAATTATCCGATCCACCCATGATATTCTCAATACTCGACGATATACCCACATCTCAAATACTTGTAATTTTTATTCCATAACTTCAATGAATCTACCATGCAAGATTACAGCAATACTCAAATGAATGTTTAAGAAAATGGAAAAATCCAGGATAATTTCTTCAGTCTCTGAAAGTTTCTAAAACAGAGAGTGATTTAGTCTCTCTACGAGCACTGAGAGAGACTTGTAATCCTCGTCCAGAGGCGACTATCAATCTCTTTATGAACATAACTAGCAACAAATATTGTGAATTATGAAGAGTGTAAGAGCAAAATCATAGCTTTCTGCATTTTTTTTCTCCAGTTAAAACCTTCAGTAAATCAGCTTTGAGGCATGAAATTGTGCTATTATAACAGAAAATTTTGACTTATCGTCACCCAAACAAGTTACTGAAAAAACAAAAAGACATCTGTGTAAGTCATGAACATGTGGAACAAGAATAAGAGAAATTATTTGTTTATAAAATCACATATCACATCATATGTATAAACATTAATTAATTAAGTCAATTTTTTTTTTTTAATTCTTATCTTTGGTTTTATGATTTATTTGTACAAAGAAAAAATATATATATATAATTTTCAATTAAAATTACTTAAAGATAAGCCAACGAATTTCGATCAGAGAATTTCAACATCTAAATAAAGAGATTGAAGCGAACTTAATTAACAAGACATTATATTATTAAGTTTAAAACAATCCACCCCTTCCTCTACCCCCCAATACTCTCTATCTGTCTCTCATTCTCTTGCGATATGATGTTGATCTGGATTTAGTAGATGCTGGAATAGTTATCCAATTATGATTAAAAGGTTAGTAAGAACGTATTAATTAGTTTGCGAGGGTTGTTTTAATGCACACACATACACACACAGAGACACGCATAAATATACAGCCCCCTCAAATATCTCTATCTAAATAATAAATCACATTAGTCTGTTAATCCTCAATTTTATAATATCCAGAGAGTGAGAAAAGAGGTTTGGATAATCAGAAATTTTTGTTGATTCAATTATTATTACATTTTTTTATGGTATTTAGACTTATATGGTTGGAAGTGTGCAAATGATGGCTGCAGAATCGTTGATGAGTTATTACGAGGACACAACATAAGGGATGAGTTATATATAGGTGTTGGACAGCTAGGGGCGTCCTAAGATGATTGATGATAGTTGTCGACATGGTGTTTAGGAAGATGCGTCGCGACGCTACTAATTATTCGTTGGAACGATATTTTTGAAATTTTGTTTCCCAATAATAATAATAATAATAATAATAATAATCGATTATATAGATAAATTTTGCGAGTATCTTGTGTTGTATGTGTGTGAATATATTGGAAAGCAGGCTGGCATGAAATTGTTTTGTGTTGTTATAAAGAAAAAGCTGCTGTTGTCTGCATAAGACGTAACACAATAGAGGGACCCCCTTCAACTTGGCAAACTTCCATATTATCTCATGTTCAATATTCCACCTCTATTCAAAATTTTATATAGAAGAAATTTATATGTAGAGTGAAACCGTGCTACATGTTGTAAAACTTTCCACACAGACTTTTGTCTATATATATACATATATATATCTACATATACACATATATATGTATATCTATTGCATAAACAGGGGTCTCCTTCTTCTCAAGTTTTGTATATAGTTATAAAGCAGCAGCCACCCCCAGCTGGCTTCTTCTTCTTCTTTACAACTACTAGTACTATACATTGTCATGTTTTACTTTCAAGATCCTTCTTACTTCGAAAAGCTCAACTTATTTTGAGCTTGCATAAAACTTGCGATATCTTTCTATATATATATATATATTATGAAACTATATGTAAACTCCTAACACAATCAATACAAAGCGGTATTTGTATTAAAATTGAGAATCTATTATTATATGATACAACAAAAATATTCAAGCGCTCCAAACTTATAATAGTTTGAATCTATATATTCCATATTATTATTATTATTATTATTATTATTATTATTATTAAACAAGAAATGAATGGCTTTTGTTTGGAACTAAGATTGCTGTAGGAGCCGATCTCAAAGGATTATTTAATCGTAAAGTTCATATTCGCTATATACGAAGCATTTTACTTAAAACTCCACAGTTATGAATTTCAAATAAGTTATACCTTATATTAGTATTTACACAGCTTTTGCAGTCGTCGATTCATTTATTTACATGGAAAAATCGAGAGAGTTTATAATCGTTCGACTATACGAGGACCAATCCAAAAGTAATGACATGTTCCTAGAAGTCGCAAAAATTAAAAACATAAAAAAAATATCAAGAAAGATGTAAATATATAACATCGAAAATGTGGCTGTCAGACATTTAACTGAGGTCACAAGGATCTCACACCCAAAATGTTGACTATCGAACAAAAGATGGCAGGTCAACATTTCGAGAGCAAATATTGGAAATTACCAGGCAAATCTGGACAAATGTTTTAGTCGATTCACGACAATGGACGAGACTTGGATACATCACTCCGAACTTTAAACTTTAGACTGTATCTTGGAATAACGACCCTCCTCACTGACACAAAAAATTAAACTCGGAAGCTACGCACAAACGCTTATGGTGGCTGCTTTTTTTTTTCTTTGGGAAATGAGGGAATACTTAAGGTGAGACACTTTTACAGGCTGATCATGTGACTAGATTGCAGTGAGCTAAGATAGATTTTTTTCCAAAAGGACTTTCTGCTTTAGAGAAGAGATGCGGAAGCTACGTTGAAAAATGAGTCTTATTCATATTTTATCTAATAAACATCGTGTTTTGCATCGATTATCATTACTTTAGGATGACCTCTCGTGTATACTCGAAAAATAATATCAAACTCATATAGTTACCTACATATTTATGATTGGAACGCTCAAATAAATTATAAAATAACAACAATCATATATTGTAAATAAATATTTTTGTTTGTTTCAATATAAATATAATTGAAGAGCTTTTTTATACTTTTTTTTTTTATTTCAATGCAATAGGCTGGAAAACGAGCAGTCACCAAATTAATCTGTTCGCAACACGTACACTCTCGGTCTAATTCAGTTAATTTATAAATATTTTGAAGAGGGTCCCTATGCATATATAGATATATACATACAATATATAATAGTCGCTAGGGTGAGACCCTCGAAAATATGTATATATATATATATAGAGAGTAACGCCTCATTCGATCAGTTTTATCAACCCAAGCATTTTATTCAGTTCTCGCCTTCATGGATTGTATAATATAGCAATTTGTTTGAATATATCGCATCTAGCCTCTAAACAAACCAACCTGAAAATTATTATCATCATTATATTTATATGTATATACATACAAGTATATATAGGTACTATATCTATAAAATATATCATAAATTTTATAAATTTCATAGTATAAAAAAATAAATAAATAAATTGAATTGAATTCTATTAACAAAGAATATGAGAGGTTTCAATAATAATAATAATAATAAAATCCAATCATATTTATATATGTATATGTATAACATGATGTTTTCGAGTTTGAAAAGATTTAACACGTTGTTGCACAATAACGGACAACAACATCGTTGACTTTTAGAAATATTTTTGAAATGTCGACAGATGCTGTAAATAAGTACATAAAGTGGTTTAGTTTTTTTGATTGACGTATTTTCCCAAAGGCCGTTTACTGATAATACAAATATATATGTATAGTTGACAATCTGGCCCTTCGAATTGGTCCTCACTCACCACCCTGGCATATATCTAGTGTTGTTGGCCTGACTCTTCTAGAGTAGCAGCAGTAGCGCAGAGCGCCTGTCAATCAAACCTGCAATCAGAATGCCACTTATTTAAGTGCGCTGATGCAATACTTATTCGTGCATTTATATTTATTTATTATATAATATAATAGTTGAAAGAATGAATCGACAGCCCCCATATAATACATATGTCAATTCGTTTAATAATAAGTTTATTTTCACAAATAATTTCGTATTTCGAAAAATATTTGTTGTTAAAATTTAAAGCCAGACGGTACATATACATACTATACGTATATAGATTGGTAACAAATCCCTTTGCAAACTAGGATTAAATTCCCCTTTCGATATGGGGGTATATATATATGGTTTGGAGTGTTGTCAACGATAGATAGTCTCAAGAGATTTTAGTTTATAGAGTTAATCCATTTTTCTAATATACACGTCATTTACACGTATATAGTATGTCTATATAGTACATATATACATATAGAGTATATATACGAATGGAAAAAGTCCCAGTTTGAACATTTCAATTTCGATAACTTTCATTAAATTTCCTTATAGCAACAACTGGGGACTGTCTCTATACTAAACAATAACTATACAAAGTGTCCCATTTAAAATAACACCCTATATTATATCTGTACGAGCCCTATAACAACATGTCTATTTCTTTATTTACTATCAATAAAGAGGTTGTTATCATTAGCGCTGATATCTTTCCACTTTGTGCAGTGTTGGTACAATTTAATTTCGATAAAAATGCATCGGCGAAAATAAAAGTATTTACGAGATTAAGTAGCAAAATATTACCATATAAGTAGAAGACTTAATTCTAATCTAGATCAAGAGGTAGACCCCCAAAAGTCACACCTATATAGAGCCACAGTGAGCTCAACTTATCCAGAGAATGTTGTATAAATTGGATGCACAAATTATAGTTTAATCAATAAATTTATATTGATATATCGGGTCATTTGAGGC
Source organism: Zonitis immaculata (assembly GCA_037414775.1). NCBI lineage: Eukaryota > Metazoa > Arthropoda > Insecta > Coleoptera > Meloidae > Zonitis > Zonitis immaculata. The sequence continues at coordinate 15,750 of JAZBGX010000370.1, forward strand.
GAAGGAAAAGCTTCTTCTACCGAAAAAAAAAGAAGAAAGACCGGTCAGGGTTTTGACAAAATTTAAGCATTCCATAAAGACTTCACAACAGGCACAATGGTTTGCAATCGGTTCAGGCAATTTCCAGTTAAATTCGTTGAAGGATTTATTAAAGCCCTGCGATATCAGAATATTCTAGAAGAAACAGTTAATCAACAAGAAATTAGTTGAGGCGTAAAAATATGACTGTGCGACGCTTGATGAAGCAAAAGTTAAGAAGCGACCCTCGAAGGACTGTTTTAGAATTGAAGGAAAAATGGAAATATGGAGATCGTTCACTCCTGAATTATGTCGCACTATTCCTGCAGTAATCAAAGCAAAATGAGATGTCGCCTCGTATTAATTAAAGATTATTCCAGTCAAAACAGTCAGATTTAGACTAGCGCGTAACTTTGAAAGCCTGTCCAAACATTTGTTTGTCTTTTTGTTTTTTTTTTAGAAGATACACACTGTATAGGAATAAATTTCTATAATTTCTAACTATATATGATTGTAAATATTGTTTAGGGAACAACGAATAAAAGATATTAATCTTAAGACGTGTTAAATGCAGTAGAAACATATATTATAGCAATCTATATCCCTGTCGGAACTGAGAGGTATATTGGCGTGTAAATGCTGCCTATTATCCACCAATTTCAGGTATTAAATCATTCGGAATAATTGCTGTGTGTGTGTTTTGCTTCCTATAACTATAGAACTATAAACTAACAATTTATAATAAACCCATATACTATCAAAAACTAAAACAAAACAAAAATACCTACCTGGATAGATCCAAATTTAGAATGTTTTTTGATATACCAAAAAAATAATAGAATAAATTATAATCACTTCCTTTTTCATTTAATTAATTAATTAATTCTATTTATTATCACACAAATCTTGGAATAATTGAATTCTTATATTTTTTATTCGAAAAATCTAATATATATAAATAAATCGAAACGTACTGATAGTGCCATCTATTGCGAGCTTTCGCTACAATAACCCAACAATTGTTGCAATTATAATTTGCGTTATGTTCTTAAAATAAGAAATTGTCCTCTTACCAACTTCAAGAAAATTAAATCCTAATTATTATAATTTTATATAGTCGATCTATTCCCGTTTTGATAATATAGAGTTTGAAACAAGATTGACCACGGAGGCTCCAGTACACTGTCGACAATCGTCCAGAAATAAACTTTTTACAGTGATTTCTATGGGGAATTACTGTGGTAAGTCGATAAATATTTGACTAAAGTTAATTAGTGTTAATTTATTAATATAAAAGTTCGTGAAATTAATGAGATCGTTAAAAAAAAATTATAATTCATCATTGAAGACGACCAAAAAAAAAAGTCTTATTGAATTTTTGATCCGTCCAAGTCGACGGCCTTGGCGTTAATTAAACATTATTAATATATTAGCTTGTTTTTCTTTTTTTTTAATAAAATAAAATTCGAATATATATAAGTATAACGTCTTTATTTTTATTAAAAAATAGAGAAAAGTCGACAGATATATTAGTTCCATACATGATCATGAAGAATATAGTGACAAGAACAACCCATGTCTGGCTTTGTCCTGTTCTTATACATACATATAAATAGTACAATGAAAAATAGAAGGTGTAACGTTATCCCTTGAAAAAGTAGAATAAAATATATTTAAAAAAAATAAAAACCAACAACAACAATATCAAGACGCACTACTTTACGATATATCAAAGAATTTCTTTCTATAAATTCGTGTGTGTATGTGTGTATCTTGCTTTTAAGAATTCATTCAACTAGAAACATGTCAAGAACTTGGCTACGACTTTGAAACTGTTTTGATAATAATAAAAAACGAAAGATAAAAAATCAAGCAAAGATCCCATATCTAAAATGGGTGACCTAGATATAGGTATAGAGTATATAGGGACGGTTTATATATTACGAAAATAATAATAATAATAATAATAACAGAAAGCTTTTATTGAAACTTTAATCCAAGATAAAAAGCTTAACATATTATAAATAAAAAAACTATATAATATATAGAAGAGAGAGAGAGAGAGAAGTGGGCAAGGAATGCTTTTGTGCGTGTATTATTATTATTATAAAGCTAGGAAATTCTAAGTATAGCTACGCCCCCGCTATTTATATAAAAACACAAGCTTTTATTTGTAATATTGCAAAGCTTATGTTAAAAAATTAGGGATGAATTTCCAAACACCTGTCTTCGATTTTATTTTTATCTCGCATTCTCATTTCAATATACGAATAGGAGAATTGTTTGTTGTAGAAAAAGCTCTTCAGTCGATATCATTTGGACAATTCGCTGTACATAAATTTTTTCAAGAAAAAATTGAATTGATGAAGTAGAGCTTCCCATAAAGAATTCAAAATGATGACTCTCTAGAAAGCTGTCTCACAATCAAAAACCATTGGTAAAAATATAAATTTTCCGGTTAAAGTTCCAAATGAGCAGTATTCGTATAATCGGAGCTTTTTCCAACACATGCAACACTAAACTTAATTTGTAGCCATAGACTGGGTTACGTATAGTATTAGGCCGACCGCGCACACTACGCATTTTGCTGTCCTGTTCCGGCTGCTGTGCAGACAGGCCAGTTTTAGTGGCTGCCGCAGCCAGCAATTGTTGGCCTCCTAGTGCGCGGTCTCTCATAAGTTTCATGGGTTGGCTTGGTCGCCGCAGCCGGATTGCCTAGGACACGGTCTGTCTTAAACCAATAAACTTGGCTCTAGCCATACGAGTGCCAATGTTAGGCTTCGCAAAAGTTGACACCGTTATCTAAGCTCAGAGGACTCCTTCTTATTGGGAGGTGTTTTTTTCTTAATTCTCCCACAAAAAAATCTTTGAGTATTCAAATAATTTGGGATAATACTATTCCATAGACACTCTGTATATTGGATCAAAAAAAAACACAACTTCAAACACATTTATATATGTTACATCTATATTCAGGACATGTTCATGGTTGTGTGATTCGTGAAAATAAGTGTGAGCAGTTTTTAATGAACATCAACCTAATTAAGAATATGGCGCTGAAACAACAAATAAGACTACACAAGAATTACCAGTTCCATACTTAAGAATTTTATTCTTGTTTATCGTTTGTTTTTGTTTTTGTTCTTAATAATAATGGAACACTGCATGTTGTGAGGTCTAATGAAATTTTTTTCCAACGCTAATTAGCTTGTTAACTTATCAAAAGTAATTGTCCTGATCAGATAACAAACTAGAATTGTTATAGTTTCTATATTATAATTATTGTACGTTATATCTCTATATAGAAATTGGTCAAATTGACTTGCTCACCATCAATTTAAATAAATTATATTTGAAATAATTTACCGAAAATAATAATAATATGAGTCTCATTTCCGCTAAATATTCGACTTTGACGTTGTGCAACTTGAAAACCACTTGACAATAAAGTTTCCCCTTTTATTCGGGTATTTTTTTCTATTCTTCTCGTTTTTTCTTCCTTCTTCTCTCGTTGTTGTTAAGGGGAAGGTTAGCCAAGTTTCAACTACTTCAATATAGTTGTTCCGATAACAGTTTCATTTACAGATTTCAACCATGTCTGACACTATTCACCTGGCGGTAACAATAGATCCTATTTCGTTTCAAAGTCGAAGTAGCTATTTTACAAGTGGTATCTGATGGAACGAGATTTTCCACTTTGAAAACTCCTATATATTCTATATAGGTATTATAGTATTGGAATAATGCTATCTCACTCGTACATGTTACTATTAAATATTTGGTTGTACTATTCTATTAGATGAAATCTAACGTGATGTTAAAGTTTTGTGGGAAATATATAATAAAGTTGGTAGAAAAAGTGTCTGGAGAAAACCTAGTGGATTTGTTGGCACCCGTGTCGAACAAATGACTAGAAAAAGATAGCGAAACAGAAGTTAATCGAATCTGAACGATTCTAAACTACATCTTGATAACGATCTCAACCAACTACATCAAGATTTCTAATCGAAATCGACAAAAAAAAAATTATTATCTAATTGAAAATGTCGATCACGATCATGATCGGGAATTTATTGCGATCGACACTACAGAATCGCACTTATATATATAGAATTAATCAAGATCACGATTGGAATTGCTATTAGCAAATAACTATAGAAGATTCACATTTGATAGGGCATGGTCGGTGCAAACTTTTTGGTCCGCCCATGCCCTCTCAAATATGAATCTACTATAACTAGTTTATATAATAAATTTAGAAGAAAATTCTCCTACAGAAAATATCAGGAATATTCTTATTTATTGATTTTTCAAAGCAAAACAAAAATATCAATTTCTTCAATATTTTGAAAATACTGAAATTCTAATGGAAGGTGAATTGACTGAAATCGATCCTCAACTGAAACGTATAATTATTTTCCTTCAAAAATTATGATTTATATACCTGACAACAATATAATTGAGTGTGAAATCATCATTTACAATTCAAAGATAAATCAATAAATTACGAGTTTCATTATTTATTAATATTATTATTATTATTATTTTTAGTCCGATCAAAATCTGATGTGGGTCTAACACATGTTTCCGGTTGAACACCTCCATATATCTATCTATATATTGAAATTTCCCAATTTTATACTCTGTTTCCATTTTAGAAAATTAACGATATCAATCTTAATTATATTATCAATTTTTTTCTCTCTATTTGTATACTAATTATATACATATATAGTGAGAATTTAACAAAAATTATTCAATTGGAAGATTGTAAAATGTTGTTGTAATGGACTGCTGGTCTTTATCTCTGAAAAAAGAGGCTGCACCTGTCAGGTGTTTGACTGTATCACTCTTGGTCTAATTGGCATTTTTTGGAAAATAATCAAAAAAAAATATAACAAAATCAAACAGATGAGGTTGTTTCTAATAAAAACAAAAACACAACAAAAAAATAATAATAATAATAACATCAATTATGACTGGATTTTTGTGAAGGGTTGTTATTCACTAACAAAAAAAAAAACAAAATCCGAGAATGTAGTAATTGGGATTTATTGTTTAAATAACAGTTTTTCGAACAATTATTTGTTGTTCATTCAAGGGTAGTCTTTCTCAACTGTATATATATATATATATTGCAACTTAAACGAGACTAATTGCTGCCTGAAGTTGTTCGCTAATGGTATACCGGAAATAACCGTCTTGACTATAAGAACATCCATTTAACATTTAACAATCGTTAATAACGACCTAAAACTAGTGATAATACAGCAACAGGTATATATAGATATAGATATGTGTATTATCTTTATCATCATCATTAATATATATAGGTATAGATTTTTTTTTCGTTCATCTGTTTGCCATGGAACAAAAATCAAAAACCAAAGAAAACAAAAATTAATCCTATTACATGTTTTTATTTTGTTTTCGTTATTCATCACATGACACTATTGTTGTCAGTCGTTTCAGGAGTCCACCAATCCGGAAAATTAAAATGCTCCGTTGAAAGATTAAATAAATCAGGATGAAGGACATGTCTTCATCATCCTACCGCATAACATCCAAAAATTTCTCTTTTATTCCTTATTATCTTGTTATTATTATTCAATTTTTGTTTTATTGTAATAATTAGACTCCCGCTGTTGTTTGTAGTTGGGAAAGGAAAAAAAAACCACCTGCAGACGACTTAATATAATTATTTTAAATAATAACCGTTGGCAAAATATATATTTTCTGTATATAGAATATTTTCGTGAAATTATTCAAATTATTTATAAAACGAATGTTGTTGAGATGAATTAACATCTATGTAAATATTTTCGTCTTATTTAACAATTATTTTAAACACGTATAACTCATTTTTAATTTCTTTATTATATTTAATTGCATTGATTGCAATGTAGATTACAAGATCGTGGTGATATTAATATCAAGAGTTGTGACGTAATTTGAATTTGGCAAAGTTCTCGCATTCAATCAGATATTCGCAATTCTCTTTTACTCAACTATGCAAATTTCTTTGCAATTCGTTTCGAATTTATCAATCACTAGTTTTTATTAATTTCCAAATTTTGATTGACATTCAAAAAATTATCAATTAGATTAAGAAGATCGGTTATGAAATTGGAAATCAAATCGTTAACGAAAAACCATTCAAGTATAGATCTGAATCAATTATATATTGAAATTAAATGATTTTCCAATCGTGATTTTTATTATTAATTATAGATTAGATTGTAGAGAAAGATCGTAAAGACAAGATCAGATTTTTTGTTGTTTCCAATTCAATCAAATCGAAAAATGATTCGAGCTAATTTTGTGTAATACAATCTAATTGTAACAAATCGAATCAGATTTATTGTTACTATTGTTCACAAAATAACTAATCATTTTTTCTATGAAATCTGATGACAAATTTTAAATATCACATTAACATAAGCATTATCGTAATGATCGTGATCAGATTTTACAATTCAAATATCCAATATCCAATCAAATTTTTGATATTTCCTATGGAATCGAATATATCGATAATGCAATAAATTGGATGAAAACCCGGAATCTAAAGACACATCGTATAGCTATTATAATAATAATACAGTTTGATTGGAAATAGAGCAGCATCAAAATGGGAAAAAATGCTGATTTTGCAGATCTGATTAGATTCTAAGCACTTATTTGATTAGGTTCTCGAATTCCAGAAAAAAAGTGTGATTCACAAATTGTACATAGAAATCTGACTGAAATCGGTTTGTAAATAGTAAATCAGTTTTGTTGACGATAACTGAGATCTGATCAGATTTTACAATTTCCAAATGTGAGACAATTCAAATTTAAGAGAATTTCAAAGTAATTTGCAATTAATTAGATAGAAAAACCCAAATCTGAAGTCAGATCGTATAGCTACAATAATAACTCAAACTAACTTATAATTTAGAAATGGAGCAAAATAAAATTGGAAATCAAGCAAATTTCGACAGATCTGATCAGATTCCCAGGACTTTCTCATTATATTTTGACTATGATTGCACTTATTATGGAAGAATGAAAAAAATGCATTCCAAATATCCAGTATCTAATCAGATCTGACATAGTTTCAATCAATTCTTAGATTAATTTGAGAAAATTCAGATTCTATAGAATTATTTGCATGACAGATCGTATAACTGAGAAATAGAGAACGATTGGAATAGGAAAAAGTGTTGATTTTAGCAGATCTGATCAGTTTCTCATTACTATCTTGAACTACTAAAAACAAGAGTTCCTTGTAATTGATTTACAAATCATCAATAGAAATCTGATTGATTTATGAGTTTTAACCAAATTAGACGATAGATTGCATTGAATCGGTTATATCAAATCAGATCTGTACATTTTATATTGTACATGATATTGATGGAAGAAAAGCAACTAAACCAGATAGAGGCAGATTGGAAGACTGATCGTAACCTGATAGAAAAAATTATATAATTGAAAGGGTTGGAATTTGAACATTCATTATAAACCAAACTATATAAGCAGTTAGATTTTTTTTTATATTGAAAAATCGGATTTTTATTTGATTTTATTAGAGACAGAAGAACAAAAAGGAATATCTTCCATTTAATCCCCAGGGAATTTCAATGTTATTTTTTGTCAACTTAATAATCATCAGACAAATATAAAATCCTATTTTGTCTATTCGTATTTCGATAATAATAAAATACGATCTGACATTTGTTGTATTTGGAGTTGTAATACAAAACCCATCCATTTCTTCTTCTCTTCCTTTATTTTCTATAAGAAGCTTTTATCCGTTCATGTTAATTTATTTATTGGACGTATCATCAAATGTAACGACATTTGTAATCTTGATAATTAGAATTTCTTTGAAAGAAACTTTATTTTCCATTCCAATATAAGAGTATCGTGTAGTTTTTGTTCTTTAGTATTTTTATGCTGGTTTCGTGGCAAAACCAACTAGACCTAGTTCCGGTGTTCGGACGTTTGATTGACACTAAGCCCTTGATTCTCATACAAAAGAACAAACCTTAATAATAATAAAAAAATATATAAATAATTCATTTATTTAAACAGTAGTTTAGTTATTAATATTATTATTATTATTATTGTAAATGTGTTCCATATGTTTGAAACAACATATTTCAATAATTGTACGACAGACGCTAATAAAATGTTGTTTTAGTATTTTAACTTTAACAAACAGTTGAATGTTTTCCTAGCAATTAACGAAATATGTTTATGATATGACAATAATATCTTATCCAATTCTAAACATATGTCGCATTTTTCGTGGTTACTACAATTACCGAATAATTTGCAAAAACATCACCAAATTCGAACGATAATTTCCAAGTTTAAAAAATAAAGATTCTATAATATCCACAATGTCGCACAATTATAAGCTAATAAGAAACCAACTGGACGATGTGAAACTGTGACATCTAAAGAAACACTCTGTATAAACAGATTGGAAGATAGATGCTTGGACATGTGTAAACATCTGAACCGCGCACATAATAAACTGAAAATATAAGATTGAAAAAAAATATATATATACCGTCAACCCTATCCGGATATGTGGCTTCGTTAAATAAATCAAACCGTCGTTGTTGGAGGTAAATATTTATGAACGGTAAGAATGTAGCGAAAAAAGCGGTTTCGATTTTATCTGAGCATCTTAGGTGGCTCGAGAACATATAAAATATACGTTCGTTTATATTGTTTAAGTCTATCCGACACAGAAAACTTTGCTGCTGTTGTTGTTTGTTGTTTGTTGTTACTGCTGCTAGTAGTGCCTATCACACAATACCAAATATTTTATTTTGTTGAATAATGGCCGGAAATATTCCCATAGTGTGCTAAAGGTTTTGTTCAGCGAATATGCAGAAAAACATACTGAGCTAAAAAGAAGAAAAAAGACTGCAAGAATCTCGTCCAGATAATGGACTGAAATTCTTGAACTGGACGTTATGTGGCGAGTGTTGTGAAACAAAAAACCAAAACGAATACATACTGGTGATAATCAGGACATGGTGAAACACCTCTATGGATTTATTTAAAAACACCTCATTTATTCATTTCTCTCTATAAATAAATATAAAAAAAAAAAACTTAATTATATTAGTGAGACAGACAGTTATTAAAGAAATTAAGAAAAAAAAAAATTTGAAATACGCTTAATAATTCTTATATCCAACCATCAAGAAGCTGATTTGTTTGAGTTGTAAAAAGTTACGACTGTTCATCCACCAAAATGATGATGATGTATAATGAAGCCATTTAAAATTCTTTAGAATTATAATCAAATGTAATTAAAAAATTGAGTGCTTTTTCATATTTCTGGTTTAGTTTAGTCCATCCAGCAATATTGCAATCGTATAAATTTTATACAAAAAAAATAATTAATTACCATTTAATTTTACCATAATAACTTTAATAAATATCTTGACAACAAACGACAGTAAATTTTAATATCTATACATGAATGAATGAATTGATTGGATCGAAATCTGAAGAGATAATCTCAATCTAATGAAA
>JAZBGX010000371.1:2395-19996 GCA_037414775.1 Zonitis immaculata
ATGTACACACAGACGAGCTGGAATTGTTGGAAATTTCATCGTTCTTTAAATTGAGAAAAATTCCATGAATTAAACATCGAAACAATCCTATCTAAAAGACAATAACGATCATTTTCCGTATATTCGCATCAGAAATAAATTACATTATTAATATTCATACATTATTATATAATAACACGTGCCTAGTTCAAATTGGAAAACTATTCGTGTGAAATTGTAATCGTCTCTCTAATTATCATAGCGAATTTATAACTTATTAGTTCTAGTATATAGGATTAAGTGAATACTAAATTGAATCTCTTAGCCGGGTCGCATCCATTAGATTTAATAATTAAAAAGATCTACCTATAGATAATAAAATATTGATAAACCGAATTATTCATAATTTCAAGAGTTATAATTATTCTACGGGGTGATCTAGTACTGGCTCACCTCCTCTATAACTCGTGTCTCGTGTTCTATTGAAGTGTGATATCTAATAAGACAACATTTTGGCGTTTAAAAAATCATTCATATGTAAACTTCTCATAACAATTATTGTCTTACGTTGTTGGATGAAAATTTATTCTCATGAAATAAAACGCCGCTAAAAAACTCCAAAAATCCACATTTTCTGTCGAAATCAAATTCAATTATAAATTGTTTAGATTCTTCGGACATTTATAAGGCAATGTGAAGAGAAAAAGCTGAATCAATCACTATCGCAGATTTTTTTTAGAAAGATCTGACGAAGAGAAACAAAAAAATGTTGACGAAGAGTTTTGTAAATATTTCAAATGGAAAGGGGATCCCCCCCGATTCATGGAAATATTATAGTCCGCCATATAGTGACTCGTAAGAGCGTGGCGACGACGTCGCATAAAAATACACCAACTTGGAAATTCAATTATTACTGTTTAATTGAAGTTTCTCAATTTTTCAGCTTGCTATAATTTTTTTAAATTGTACCCATCATCCCTTACCAGCTAACCTCCCTAACTCTGTTAATTTTGATAGTGGCCAAAATAATCAAGACACCATTTTGTATTATTATTTATTCCATCCACCAAAGCAAAAGTTACAGACTAAAAAAGCCAGTACTACTAGTGAACAGACCACCTAGTATTTTCGATAAAACATCAAAGCATTGCTATCTATGAAAATATAGAACCGTCCTTCCTTGGAAATAACAATTTTACAATCATTCTATTATAATGAAAGTTTACTAGAATATCTTTCAAAGTAATTCTGTTGACATCCTCTTGAGCTTTACATTTACCTGACATAGAAAAACAATTGAATGAGTGCTGCCAAACAGAATGAGATGAATTCATTGGTCTGATGGATTTGATAGAGATTTTGAAGTGTTTGAATTGTTCGAAAGCATTTGAAATTAATTATCCATCGATTTTATATAGTTGACTAATCATTTATTTGACAATAAAATTATATTTACTCATAAAACTTTGTTTATTAATAAAATATTTCCATCCGATATAAAATATAAATAAATTAAGTTATATTCAAAATAATTTAGTACCATTACTCGTCGATATTACGATCTAATAAAAGAATACGTGCTTATGGGTATGGTAATAAACACGATGCTATCGTTTTATTATACGGATGGAAGTTTGATCGTGTATAAATTACAAATTATTATCTATTATATTATCTGTCTAACGGTATTCTTTTCTTTATTTTTTCTATTCAATAAGCCTATTCCAATCTTGAGAATAATTAGGAATGAATAATTTCAAGAATCTTCTTCACTATTACTGATACTTCTACTACACTTCTCTTTTACCATCTCAAATAATTGAAACGTTGATTTATATTCTGTACGTCTCTTTAAAGTGGAAGCGATAATGACTGTTGAAGCTCAAATATCATTAGTTCAACTTTCAGGTGGATAGATTTCCGGTTTTATTTCTAAATATTAAATGAAAATTCCTTCTGATTTCATGTCTAAATAATTGATTGTCTACGTATTTTAAATATTTATTTATCCATTCGATTGATGTAATGATATAAATTGAGCTTGAAGACATATGAGCCTAAATTGTTTATTCAAATAGTAGTCAATCAATTGGTGTAATCATTATCCAGTTACAGAATGAGTGCCAATTGGGGCAAGGGTGGCGGCGCAGGCCCCCGTTAAGACATGCAACGGCTAAGGACCACCTTCAAGCGGTCCCGTACACCAACAGGCGCAGAAATGAAAACACAAAGTAGTCTTGAAGTACCTAAACAAGTACGTTCTGCTTCATTTGATGAAATTCAATTAGAAGCAAAACGTTTGCAACAACAATCAAGTGATCCTGGTTCATTATTACGTGTACCACAATTTCCTGGTCAACGTTCACGTAGTGTTGATTGTAGTAGTGGCAGTAGTACTAGTGGTGTTGGTGGGGGTAATAATGAAGAATCCAGTAATTTCTTGGAAGTGCCTTCAAGACGTTTCCAACGACGTCGATCTTCCGGTAGTAAAAGTCTTGTTTGTGTTCATTGTCTTTGTTTGGAAGAGTATGCTCGATTACATCCACCGGAAGAGCTACCACCAGATGCACCTGATAATCAACCAATTGCATCAACAATAAGTGACTCATCAAGTGAATATGAGGAAGAAACAGTTCCAGAATGTCCAATCACTGTTACATTATCACCAATGCTGCCCTCGCCCCCTATACAATCACCACCACCGCTGCCTTGTTCACCAACAATTGAATTTTTCCCAACTGATGATATCCCAACACCACCAACACCAGCTAGACGAAAATCAATACATCGACAGGAAGCATTCTTTGCTGAACCAACTGGTACATCATTGGAGAATGTCTCGGATGCACCATCCGATCAATGTTCGGATGCAACATCTGAAGGTGCCCTTTCTGAGGGTCAGTAATCGTAACAAATAGACAATCGAAAATATTTTGCCAAACATTTTATCGTAAAATTGTCTAATTTAGGTGATGCAATTAGTACAACAATACCAGGTCTTGTTGTACGCGACATTTATCTACAAGTACCTGATTTGAAACGTGATCGTGCTGCATCTGTTGATTCATGTTTTTCAAAAGTATCACAAGGTAAAACTGAAGAATTACAACATTCTGGTGTTAGTTTGGAAGTACCTGTCGGACCTAATGTTGCACTACGTTCAAGATCTGTCGATATTGTTTTGCCAACTGACGAGCAAGCCAGATATAAAGCATTGGCTATGGCAGTACCACCACCTGGATCTTCAACATCATCATTTTATAAAGATGGGTACGTTTAGATGTTTGCATGTTGTATTGATGATGATCGAAATTAATGTCTGAACATAAAAAATAAATGTTGTACAAAATCCCATAACATTTATTTTTAACATCCAACTTAAAAATAAAAGAGAATAGATTTATCTAAGGAGATTTTACGAGGATTTCGACGATAATAAATTCTAGTTGGATATATAAACGATCTACTAGATTCGTTCCATGAAATAGAAATATATATTTGTTGTCTGACATCTAAATGTCACAAGTTCTCCATCAAAAATGCTCAGTTATTAATAAATTGCAAATCATTGTTTGCTATAATAATAATAATAATAATAATAATAAAGCATTCATTCATCTATTCTCAATTTTTTTGATTTATTGAATAAAGCGTAACAACGTTCGTCAACTTTGTACGACAATTTATGTCAATTTCTCCGATCCAATTTGCCAAAATATGCTTTCATCTAAAAGTATACGAAAAAAATTCAAGTGAAAATTTATGTTGTTAGCATCCTAAATACCGGTATAGCACAATATCGACAAATCCCATGTGAAGTGTCACGCAATAAAGCTTGTCGCCAATGGATTTGCGTGCACAAATTCAACTTCACTTCCATTCCGGAATACTTTAGTCGTATACGTGATCAAAATAAATCATTTCAAATTACCAACAAACATTATAATGACGGAGACTGACTGTGAAACATCAACAACTAAAAATACAAGAAATCTCTCTTTTCTAGAGAAAAAAAAAATGAATAAATGAAAATAAGACAAATAATTAATTTATATGATGAATTCAAAAAAAAAAAAATGCAAAATATCTCCTATAGCAATTTTATAGAATGCTAAATCGTACTGTTAATTCAGTCTTAATTGTCCATTAAACCATTGTTACATAATCGGTTTATCTGTCTTGTTATTTTCAATGTTTTTGCAACAATTAGCTTATGTTTACTTGAGAGAAAATAAAATAACGCCAGTTTTATTTTTATATTTGTCGATCGATATTCCAAAGATCGAATGAATTTGCATCAATATTTCTAAAAATTAACGTATTGTTGAAATTTTTAATCCTGTCTTGGATTATTTATTTAGTTCAAAGTGAAAAATCGGAAACATTCCCATTGGGCAAACTATAATTATCAAGTGCGAATTAATTGCATTATTAAGTGATTATCGGTAATATTCAGTTAGTAATTTGAGTAACAAAGCTAACTATTTTCATTGTTGGTCGGGAACTTTTATCAATTAGAACTGCTAAAAGCCACTTCTAGATCAATAAACAAAAAGGAAATCTCACGTATTCAATAGAGAACATTGTATTTTATATATGTGGATTTCGAACTTTAAGTCGAATGGGAGATAAAAATCTGTAACAGAGTGAATTTTAACATAATTCGATTTGAATGCTACCTAATTATTCGGTGATAATAACAATGTAATGTAGATGTAATTGAGAGAGAGAGAGAGAGAGAGACGAAGAAAAACAAAACATATTCCTTTCTTATATCATGTTCGTTTTATTATTGTTAGTAAATTTGATTTATTATATCCAAGTTTCCTGTTTTGCTAACAAAATCAGGTAATCTAGAAGTATATACACGCAAATTCCATTATACATATAGTTATAACACAACTCACGCAAATACAAATATCAAAATGATTGAATTAAATCCAATAGCAATAATTATTATAGATACGCTTTTTAAAAAAAAATTGTAATTATGGTGGGTGCGCCGGGCAAGCGGTAGTTCTAATATAAACAAATTGCAAACAAAAATTACAGGATTATACAATAAATATATACAAACTGTATAAATTTACCAGTCATTTATTTTAAGCATAGCACAGCTTCCCTCGTAATGAACTTCTCCCAAAAACGAATTTGCATTCTTCGCCCTATTAATTAAAAATAAAGACAGTCCACTTAGTTATATGGGAAATATTTAATATTATGTCAATTAAAAATAACAATGGTGTTGATCGTTTTGGTGCTATTTATTGTTAATTGAAATCACACATTTACACGAGTAATTCAATTTAATTTCTCGTCTCATTACAAGTAAATTGTCTGATACGATCCATAATTGAATGAAAACGGTTAATTAATGAGGCGATCTATATCTTTGACATGGATAAAATCACAGATAACACCACATATACTGAATAGAAATAATTCATATATATATATATAAAGACTCTGATCACGGATTGGAAAACTATCAAAACAGGACATTATAATCATTTCCAAATCAGAGATAATAACAGATTTATACCCAACGGTTACAACAATTTTAAGTTGGCGTAATCGACGCAAATGATAACAACAAATTAGTTTTATACTTGTATTCTATTTTCATTAAAATAATAAACCCGGATCTATATTGAGTTTTTATTCAAACACACACGAAAATAAAACAGTGAGATAAAAATTGTCGGCTTGTAATCTACCCGTTAATATTAGATTTTAATCTATATTCAGTTTTTAGATGATGCTATAAGCGTGTACTAATTTCCATTTTATATTCTATGTAATCGTTATATACATAGTTGATTTTTAAACAAACAAAACTACACATATATACATATTAAGGTACATATATACGTCATTAGATGATTGGACAAAACAAAACCAAAAAAAAAAACAACGCAAATGAGCATTCGATTGGATAAAATTATTTCTAGTCGATTTTTTAATTAACTGGATGGTGTTTACAACATGTCCGATGACAACAATGGCGAGGCGACGGCATTTAATTAGACGTAGATCTGTTTATTATAAAAATTGCAAAAAAACAAGGTATTTATTCGTTATATTGGCTTAATTAAGGGAGTTTTTTATTTATTTTTTGCCTATCCATCCCTTGATTGTTTATTTTTCTTAGGCCGTATTATTATTAGCCACAATTATATTTTTAATATGATAATTTCTATTTATAGAGCGTGGAATAAAAGTATGATATTGAATTAATCAAATGATAATAATATTTAATTAATGAGAGCTTATCCATATGTTGTGTTTATCAGATATTTTTGGAACTTGATTACGTCGAATACTGTTATTTGATTTTCTCTTACTGTTTTTTTGTTTTACAGAAAAACTGTATGCTTTTATTTTTAGTTTCCTTGTTACCAACTGATTGTATATATTGTACATGAACCTTTCAACATCAATTCCAATAGTTTTTTCCGTAAACATAACAACAACAAAAAAAAAAAAACAGCTTCATTGGTTCGCAAAAAAATATTACCTAATATACGAAAAAAAAACGAGAAGAAAACTTAAATTAAATTATGATGAATGAAACTTTACAATTGCTTATACAATATTATTCTTCTATATTATTATTGTTACTTGTTTGAATCAATGCTCTGATAGTGATAGAAATACAATTGGATATTCAAAAGTTTATAGAACAATAATTCCAGTTGGATGTTCTAAATAATTATATAAAATGACTTGTACGAGAAAACATCTCTATTATTCATTCGAAATTCCAATTTCCGTTACTCTATTATATATTAGATTTTCTATAGAATTTGTCAATCGACTGCTATATATTTCATGCGATTATATTCTACTTACAACAAATATATAATTCCAGACTTTCTGAGTTAATTAATAATTATGATAACATCCACATGAATAGATTGTCTAAATTTAGAGATATTCCTTGTACAATATTGATTATCTCAAATTTCGCAATTTTTTCCACATTCGGCGTTTGTAATGGAAGATTTCCAAATATTTTCTTGTTATTAAATCGTGAATAAGACTCGATTCCAACCAACAATAACTCTTCTTATAACTGATCTCATTATTAATAATATAATTAAAATATCAAGTCACGTTAAATTTGATTCACTAATAATAAGACATTTTGGATTTTATCAGGAAATATAAGCAAGGAGCCAGTCAGGTGTTCGAGCCAAAATGAACTTTTACTGCTTTTCATCTTATCTATAAGAAAGGAAATTATCAAAAGTTTGTAAATTGATTAATAATTCAGGTGTATCGTTACCACAACAAACAACCATAATCGGTGAAATCGATTTTGGGAAAACTGCGTTTTAGGAAATACGAAAAAAACAACATATCTACAATAAAATTCACTGTAAATATTTATAGCTTATGTTTCTATTCGATAGTCAATATCAATCGTGTTTTTCTTTTATAACATCGACCTTTCAAAACAATAAAAATAGAAGGCTCTAATTTGTTAGGAACGATTTTGTATGATTCGCTATACAGTTGTCCGTTCTTCAAACTCAAGCATAGGGATCTCGGTTTTTATAAGAAATACAAGTTCGATTAAATTAAGCCAATTATTCGAAAGCAAATTCTATTTTTGATTTTTAGTTTTTCAGCTAAGACAACAAAAAAAACGCCTGGAAATTCAGATCTTTATTTCATTGCACGGAAAAATAAATATTGTGAAGGTACTTGTTTTTTTTTTTTGATTACCTACACAACATGATCAAGCCTTATATTTCAAAAAACAAATTTCTACAAAAAGTGATTTGGAAACACTCAATATTTCTGTACACAGTTGACCATAAAGTTTAAAATAAACTGCCACAACCCTAAATTCAATTTTCAAAAGCAAACGACAAAACTAACCAATTACAACGGAAATAACAAGTATGGGCGAAATTTGAGGGAAAAAAAATCGTCAATTATCTTAATTAATCTGACTAGACTATTGAATTTTTTTTTGTTGAACAAACTTGTATCAAATACAATCAATGCAAAGATGTTCTTTTGTTTGTACACATAAAAGTGTACAACTTTGGCCCATGCTTGAACTGGAAAAACGGACAGCCTGTATAAGTTATAGGTGAAAGAAAAAAAACAAATAGTTTTTTTATAATTCATAAAACTAATAATAAAATGGATCGCTCAACTTGTAAATTATGAAATTGTTTCCTTCTTTTATTAAAAACAATAAAATTCAAGTGAATATCAAGATAAATGTTTGAACGAAATTGAAATTGTTTCTTTATTCTTTAAAACTCGTTGAGACCAGAAAAAAAAAAACAATTTTCTAGAAAATATAATTTGATATAACGTAGGTATTTCACAATATTTCCCAATTTCAAAATGTATACTTTGTATAATTGAAATTTCATTTACTTCTCCAATATCATCAAAAAAAAAAAAACCTATTTCATTTCCGGAAATAAAGTTGTAGCAATTCATTATTTTGTTGTAAATAATTTATTATTCCATTAATTGTATAATAATTCAGTTTTTCTTTCTATATTTTTAGTAAATTGAATACAAATACTGCATTATTTATTTAGTAAATTTACTCAATGAACATTCCATTATATCATCCAATTTCGATCTGTTGTGTTACAATTACAATATGTATAATGTATATGTATGCATATGATCATTTATGTTAATCAGCCGGCAATAACATTAAATCAATCAACTTGAACAATGAGGATTTTGTCAATTTCTATTTGTGTTTTTCCAGAAAAACTTCAGATGTGGGTGAACGTATATTACGCAGTACACCTGATTGGAGTGAAATCGCTATTAATGGTGACCATCTATGGGTGCCAACGTCCGTTTCCGGGGATTTTTGCTATATTGGAGATATGGATTGTACGGTAAAAAAATTAAATCTATTCTTATAAAATTCATAAAGCGAAAATTATTCCGCATTTAACGGTACATGATTGATGGTAAATAAAAATTGCAGAATTAACGATTCACATTAAGATTTGCTTTATCTAACTAATTGTAAGATCAATCGATTTTCTCCTATCAAAACTTATCTAGGCTAAAGCTAAAGCAGCAAGTTTATAGTTTGTTTTGTTTTTTATCAACTATCACAAGTTTGTTTGTTACAATCGTGTCTTGAAGTTGTTCTCTCTACAATTAAAAAGTTTAGACTTAGACAGTTAGATTCTAGGTAATATGAGGTCGTTAGTGTTTTGTTTTTGTTTTTTTTTTAGCATGAGATTTCCGTTAAAATTCAAGTTTACTTCTAAATATTTGGAAAATCCTAGTAATATATTCAAATTTCACTAAATCATCTCCAGCAAATATTTGTTAACATAACATTTTGTCAAAACATAAACTATAAACATTGTTGTATCCGGTTCCGGCTAACACCCGAATTTCCATAAGATAATTCATGCTTCATTTAACCGAATTTTCCATACACTGATTATATTATAGCAAACAGGAAAATTTTACAATCGATTCCACCAATATCAACCCCAAAAAAAAAAATAATGCTAATAGAGAAACAAAATTCGATTTTGATTGATAAACCTCTACCTGTCGATGACAAACCCTCAAATGAATTGTCAAATATTGATTGTAACTCGACAGTTATCAATAATTAGATTTGAATTGATTCTAGTCTATATAATTGTTATTCAAAATTTTATATATCGGTACTTGATAATATTTTATCTTGCTCTTGTTTTCGATAGAAACATGGCCCCCGTATGAAATGTTCAGCTTGTAATGTTGTGGTTCACCAAAATTGCATTAATATTTTAATTGATCGTATGCGGTTCACTTGTAAGCCAACATTTCGTGATGTTGGCATACGGCAATATAGAGAACAAACGTCCACTCATCATCATTGGGTACATCGACGATCCGAAAAGGGTAAATGTCGTCAATGTGGCAAAGTAAGTTATATGTTTGTGTTTTTTTTTTTTGTTTTATTGGATCCAACTAATCAATATTTAATTATTCAATTAACATTTGATCCTTCTCTAGATTAAATCGAAATCTATTCATAGCGAGTGACTAATGAGAAATAGGCCTAAAGCAATTTCTATCCAATTTCAATTTAATAATTGAAAAACTAATTCACCTATGATAGATATTCACTAGCAAAATAGTACAGACATTATCAAATATGCGCTTCTATTATTCTTGTTCTATTATTAATGTTGAACTTGCCCCAGAAATCTGGGCAAAAACTCCGCTATCATCCAAGCATGATGGAAAAAGTTGGCAAACCAACAACCATTAACTGGAATTATACTAACTTTGGAAAAGTTTGAAATGAGCTACAAATATAAACGGGTCTACTCTCACCATCAATATTGACTTGTTTCCATTATTATCCGATAAATATATTAACAATGTTGCAATAAAAGGATCAATTTAGTTATGAGTAGGAAAAAAAACAAGATAATTGTACAGCTGCCTTCAGCCTTCAGAAAAAAGAAAACACATAATCCCACCCTTGAGTGATTTATGTTTATAGTTGTTATGGAGTGGAAATTGACTATATATAAGTAGTTACAAGTCAATTTTTTATAATTAAGTAGCTCCAGGTCACAACAATAATATTCAAATAATGCACGTATTTCTTTTGATATTTTCCCAACGTTTTTTATTTATATTTTCAGTCGTTCCAGTCAAAGTTATCGTTTAGTTCCAAAGAAATTGTCGCTATTAGTTGTTCATGGTGTAAGGCGGCTTATCATAACAAAGAATCATGTTTTAATATGCAACGAATTGGTGAAGAATGTAATTTAGGTGAGATATGATCATTTTTTATATGAGGCAGCAGGGCATAAAAACATAAACAAAAAAACACCATTGTTCTTTTTACTTTTTGGTTTATAGTTATAGAGAAATTCAATTTCCTATCATTATAATGGAATTCCAAAAGTAAATGAATGTGGGTGTTTTATGATTAATGTTGACTTTAACAATAATGATTAAATTAATATTAATTTTATTTTTTGGTTTTTTGTTTTTGTTTTTTTTTGTCCATTGATTCTCAGGCGTACATAGCAGTATCATAGTACCACCATCTTGGATTGTTAAATTGCCGCGAAAGGGTAGTTTCAAGTCAAGTCTAAGGAAATCACCAAAGAAACGGACTTGTAGTAAAAAGAGAAGCAAAGACAAGGTAGAACAATCGATAATAACACAGTTTGCTTTTTTGTTGAAATAACTTTGTTTTTTAAATTAAATCCTATCTATAGATAGAGAGAGAGAGAGAGAGAGAGAGAGAGTGTACGAGAGGCCTATCCCATTAATATAGATATACACAAAAGGAAAAATCTACTTTACTGTTCAAGACACACTCGATTCTCTTTTATTTATTTGTTCATCGTGATTCGTAAGATAAATAGAATTTATTTCTTGTTAACAGGGTCGACTTCACTATATACCCTTATTGAGTTGCAACCGTTTTTGTAGTTCATATTTTTGATGAAAAAACAATGCCATTGCTTAGGTATATCAAAGCTGCGTCCACGACAAAACCTTGTTTAGAGATTATCGAGTTTTTTTTGAAGCTTTGTACCAAAAGAAAAAAAAACCAACATCATCTTTTCTCTGCAATAATCCCCAAAAATATTCCATACAGTCTCCTGATTTCGAATATTTACAAATTTAACATCAATTGCTGACATTTCCGATGAGCAATGCATTGGCAAAATACAATTGATAGTAGATTCTCGTACAACTATTATTACAAGACCAATTCTTTGGTATACTACAAATTATTTCCCTATATAATTGCCGCATTGTATGATACATTTTGTAATAAAACAAAAATTGAACTTTGCATTCTTGAGATATTTGCGAAAATTGAATTTTTTCGAATTTTTTTAATGAGACATTACAAATGTAATGAAAATGTAATTCTAAGCAATATATTATAGTACTTGAGAGTTGCTATTTTGTCAAAAATGCCGATGACGCCACGCCATATAGCACTTGTACGCTTCACCTGTATAGATAGGAAAGGTATGTCAGGAATAGCGAAATAGAAGAATAAAATTGACGTGTTTTTGGAATTTTCCGAATTTTCCAAGAATCAAAACTATCCTTTTTATCGCATTTATTCCTTACTTTTGATTCTCTTTGTATACATTATACATACTATATTTTGACGTCAGTGCGACCACAATACATTTTGTATGAATTATTAATAAAATGTCTTTCAGTTGTGGTTTTTTTATCAGCTTTAATAGCACAATATCGATCCAATTATTCTAATTATCACATAATATAGTCTCTAATAGTCTCTATTACTCGTATATAAAAGCAAGTCTTTTCATTAACAAAATTAAGCCAACTATAATATATATATGTATATAGAATCTTTTGAAATCATTTAAAACTCATCTATGATAATAATAATTTTATTTCAATTTCTTATTATTATCATTATTATTATTATTGCTTTGTTATATCAATATGCAAATAATATCGATCGAATCCCATTGTAGATTATTGAAATTTGCATAATTAAAATCTATGGTACTTATATAGATAATAATAAATGTAGACTTATCGAATAGAATTCGACCATTTCTACTGTTTTCCAATCAAATTTTAGCAAATGAAATTTCGAATAATTAATGCCAATCAAATTTACTAAGTAATGAATTAATTTTGTTTCATATTTTAACAACATCAGTCTTTCGTAAATCTAAAAGCTTTACTTTTCCGTTTCAAGAGATCGACTATATATATACCTAGGTGTATATATAAGAAAGTTTTGAAACATTGAAGAAACTTTCTGAATGTCTAACATCATTGAAAATATGTATATGAATAACAAAAATTCAATATATATATATAAAAATTCGTTAATTTTTATAAATAATTCAGATACTCATGTGTGTGTGTGTGTGTGTGTGTGTGTGGCTAAATTCCAATCGATTTTTGAATAATTTCTTATTGTTAGTTTTATTATTTCAAAATCCATTCCATCATTATTTCTTTAAATTCCAGCTAGACAAGACTATAATACGGTTTTATGTGCAATCATGTCAAGATTCTAGCTATACTTATATGTAATATTTCTGAAAACCAACATATAGGATTATCCTGCATGAATTCTTTTATGAAAGGCATTATTCCATTTTATTTCCCTCTTCCAAACGACTATGATTCATTCGATTTATTGTTATGAAATCACTTGACAAATATTATATTATTATAGTTATTCCATTTTTTATTTTTTTATTAATAATAATATTGAAATTATATTAGTTTTCTAATAATAAGCGTGTTATTGTTAGAATACACTTTTTATATTGATTTTATTCAAGGATAAGGAACATCGAACATTCGCCATAAAACCGATACCATCGGCGAATGTTACACCTGTTATTGTTTTCATCAATCCAAAATCGGGTGGCAATCAAGGTTTGAAATTATTACAAAAATTCCAATGGTTATTGAATCCACGACAAGTATTCGATTTAACACAAGGCGGTCCACGTATGGGCTTAGAGTTATTTAAGAAAGTGCCTAATTTACGTGTATTAGCATGTGGTGGTGATGGTACTGTTGGTTGGGTTTTGAGTGTTATCGATCAAATTGGTATATCACCAGCACCGGCTGTTGGTGTTCTACCACTTGGTACAGGAAATGATTTAGCCAGAGCATTAGGATGGGGTGGGGTAAGTTTACAAAAATAAACAGAAAAACCAGACAAACAAACTGTTGGCGAAATTTTCATAATTAATTTTATGTTACTTTTATAAATTTTGGATGATCCAAATGCAATCTCTGCTATAAGATAAACTTTAACAATCAGCAAACACAATTTTGATTCGCACAAAATTTTAATGAGAACTGCCAGTTTGCATGTTCTAACTGTGCAAACGTCACAATCTAATTTACATTAAAGATAATTTCAAGTAATAAGAGACTTTGTTATTTCATTATTATTAATTTCGAAAATCTATCTCTATACTATTACTACATACTCAAATATATGACAGGTCTAATAAAATACTGACAGTATTGTATACAAGACGCTAATACTAACCGTTTGCGTAACTGATGTTATTTCTATCATTTAGGGTTATACGGACGAGCCAATTTCGAAAATATTGACAAATGTGAGCGCTAGTGAAACTGTATTACTAGATAGATGGTCATTGGTAGTTGAAAAAAATCCGAACGTTGAAGCAAATGAAATTGGTAAAGAAAATCTACCGTTGAATGTTGTAAATAATTATTATTCATTAGGAGTTGATGCTCATATTGCCTTAGAATTTCATGAAGCTAGAGGTTTAGTATAAAATTATTAGGTTGGAAAATACGGAAAATCATAATAAGAATAATAAATTTCAGAGGCCCATCCAGAACGTTTCAATTCCCGATTGAGAAATAAAATGTTTTATGGACAAATGGGTGGTAAAGATTTACTTAAAAGAAAATGGAAAGGTTTAGCTGATTTTGTCACATTAGAATGTGATGGTAAAGATTTAACGCCGAAATTGAAAGAACTCAAAGTTCATGCTATTGTTTTTCTCAACATTCCTAGGTTTGTGTTTTGTTCATAAATAGATGATCTTATTATCGATTAAATTTTTTTTATCAGTTATGGTGGCGGAACACGTCCATGGAATAGATCGATGGGCACTTCAGAGCCCAGTACTGAAGACGGTCTAATTGAGGTTGTCGGCTTAACAACATATCAACTCGTAAATTTGCCCTCATTCAAAATTAATCAATCTTATCATTATTATTATTATTATTATTCTTTTACATATAGCCATTATTACAAGCTGGCGGTCATGGTACAGGTATAACGCAATGTCGATCGGCAAAAATTATCACTTCAAAAACAATACCAATGCAAGTTGATGGAGAAGCATGTAAATTGACACCATCAATAATCAGTTTATCATTATTAAATAAAGCACCAATGTTGGCGAAACGTAAATGTGGTAAATTGAATATACCACAAACGGCTTTAGATAATTTGAAAATTTGTGTTTACAAAATAACAATGGCAGATTATGAACAACATCATTACGATAAAGATTTACTATCACAAGCAGGTGAGAGGCAGAAAAAAAGACAAATAGTTTTCAAACATTGAATCTATCTAACAATAAATTAAATTAAATTTGTTGCAGGAATTGTTATTGGTGCGATCGAAGTGAATCCAGTTTCAGATTTAGAACAAGTCCGTGCATTGATTAACAAATTTATTGAAGATTGTGAAGATTTACAGAAAATTTCACCAGATTGGTGTTTTCTAGATTGTAATTATTAATTTTTTATTTTTCATTTTATTTAATCAAATATTGCAGCTTGTACAGCCGAACGTTTCTTTCGTATTGATAAAGCTCAAGAAAACCTACACTATGTATCCGATATTGCCAATGATAATTTATATATTTTGGAATGTGGTGGTAATACAGTTCCACAAACACCGGAAGATGAAACTGCTAATCCATCACCCAGTTCCAATCATCAAACATCTTATATTATACCAGAAATGCGCGTTAGGTAAAATTTTACAAATAACCTTCTTTTTTTTTAAAAAAAAAAAAAATCGAATTTATTAATTGGTTCATTAAAACTTGATATAGCGATGAAGGTAGTTTAGATTCACCCAGTGATCAACCACCAATGAGTCCGAAAATTTTACAATCACCAGACGATACATCAACGCCGGACATGGAAAATCGGGCAATTGCGGAAGCAAATGGCAATAAACAAATTGCATGTATATCAGCAGATGCTAGTGTGAAAATTCGAAGGTATTTCAATATTATTTTAGCATTAACTTATTTTTATACAAAACCCTTAATTCAAATTGAATGATGAAAGTAATTATTGTTGCTGCTATATTTTCCTATAATTGTTAAAACATAATAAATTTGAGGAGAGGAAAACAACAAAAGTAATAAGCTTGCAATATTTGTAAAATATCTTACAATCAATTACTTGGTATATTTATAAGAACAACCAACCTAAATCCGCCCTTCCATCGACCAATATCGTATTATAATTAAAATTGTTACAACAAATATAGATAATTCTGCATGTAGAAATTTCGTATCATGTATATAATTTTAATCACAATTGATCTTGTTAGCATGTTATTAGAATAAAATCTCCTTATTGTAATCAAATTAGTTTGATTCAATCAAATTCCTTCTATCCAAAACTACACGTTTATATTTTGAAAATTACCACACAACAAAAGAAAAACAAAACAAAACATACCTCCAACACTCTCTTTTATCTTAACAATTGTTCACACAAATTTAATAATGTGCATGCAGCATCACAGAGCGACTATTTGGTTTATCTCAAGAATCTTATAGTACTTTTAGGTAAGACTACCATTTTTATTTCCAAATGCACCAAATTTTCTAACAATTCTATAAATCTTATAGACAAGTCTGAAAAAATTGAAATAATACAATCGATTGTTTTTTCGTTTATGTTTCTTCTAGAGATTTTCCGGATAGACCGAATGAAACTCTATTGACAGCAGCCAAATTGGGCGATTTGAAAACGGTAAGTTCAATTGATTATTATGAATTTCTAGTGAATCATCAATAAAATGACAAAAATTTTAAAGGTAAAAGAATTACATAGTCAAGGCTATTCATTATTAACAAAAGATCCAGCTGGACAGACAATGTTACATTATGCTTCAAGATATGGCCATAAAGACATTGTTAAATATTTAATTAGTTATGCACCAACATCAATACTCGATATTAAAGATACCAGTTTGTAAGTTATTATTAAATTTTTTCTTTAATTGATTCAATTAAAACTGTATACTTTTCAAATTAAATCAATCAATTAGGCAATATATACGAGTGAAGCGAAGCTTTTCAAATATTCGTCAAATCAGCAAATATATATATTTACTTTTATTTTAGAAATAAGAAATTTCAAAGTCAATTGCATTAAATATACCGTAAAATCTGAATTTTTTCTTATTTATTTCTTTCTAACGAGGAAATTCCATTTATATTTTACGATTTATAAGTTTGACACCAAGAAAACACAAATAAAAAAAGAAAGAACGGGAAAAAAAGATGACAAATGAATGAGTTTTTTTCTTTGGCACATTTCCAAGATGATTGAAACTTTTTCCAGGGCAATAGCCTTATTGCTTTTTAAATTAACTATAGGTATTGATAAAGTTCGAATCGAATGGAAACAAACAAAACAACGAATAATATACATATTATATATAACAATTATATACAGGCTGTATTATGAGAAATGTTCCAAGATTCCAAGTCATATATAGCTCCTCTTTGGAAAAACTCAATGGTTTTGTGTGCCTGAAACCAATGATTATATAATATATAATTATTATTTATGTGAATCTAGCAACCGACTGAACTCCATTGCTCATAATTAATATCTCAATAACTATTGGTTCTACGCATATATAATACCGGAAAGCTTTTTTCAAGGAGAATATAACAAAAGTTATCCGAAAATAGTGAAATATTAAAAAAAAAACAACTAATGTTGAGGTCATTTCCGATGAAACCGGAAGTGGCATTAATTGAATATCTATCTAAAAAAAATAGATGATAATCAACAATTTGATTCTGTTTTAAGAAGTATTGC
>JAZBGX010000372.1:0-12947 GCA_037414775.1 Zonitis immaculata
TATATATATATGAGCAATATTATGATGTACAATATCGAAACATAAAGTTCGTTTGTTGTATAAAGTCGTAATTCCAGTGAATATAGTTGTTGAAAGTTTGAATGAGATAAAATTAAAGTCAAAATGAAAGAAAATATAATCATAAAAGAGGCGAGAGATGGAGAGTAGTTAAAATATTGGATGTATATAGTCCGAGTTATTTAATCTTAAAATTTCCAATCTATCAGTTATAAAAAAATTACTAAAAACAAACATCTACTACTACAAAATACATACATAATAATATAACGAGAAACTTTCTCGAATACGGTTTTTTCTGTTATTAATCTTGTTGTTGTTATTATTGGGGGCATAACAAAACAAAGATTGTAGTTGTAAACTATGATTAACAGTAATTATATATTATGAGCTATAGTAATTATATTTAAAACATTGAATTTGAGTTCGATGCACTAATTGCAAGCTTACAATAACTATATGCTAACACGCCAACACTAATAATAATAATAATAATAGAGGTATATTGATTAGTTAAATCGTATTAATTTTGAATAAAGTTTCAATTTAGTTCAATGTTTGTTGACAATACTTTTAATAATTTATTGGATGGGAAAAAGAAAATCGATACAGTTCATTTCTATATGCAACTAACAAATTGAATATTAGAATTCATCTAAACTGAACTAATCATTCAATTTCCATTGAGAAAACAAGAAACAAAACAACATAACCAATGACTATTGCTTTGGGTAAAACTTGCCTGTTATAATTATAAAAAACTTTAACAGGAACAAAAAAATTTGGGAATTGCCGAAAATTTATTATCGATAATAATTCATGAATGGATCGAGACAATAAAAAAAATTAATAGAAATATTACACAGAAAATATGAAATAATTGCAATTAATATAATTAACTGATATTGTAAAAAAGAATTTGTTTCAATTGGAATTTTCCTAAAATTGGAAAATCACCAGTTCATTATTTCTATTTTTTTTTTTTAATTTTGGTTGAATTCTTTTACGTTGAGTTCCAACCATTTTTCAATGTTGAATGTGGAATTGGGGAAATTTAGTTAATTAGAGAGCAGAGTTCGAATGAAGTTTGTAAAAATTAGAAGGAAAAGAAAATTAATTGAACATCCCTAAATTTTTGATGTTTGTGATTTAGAATTTTTATGGTAATATTATAGGTGATTCGATGAATTGAAGAATGTTACGTTCATGGTTGTCACAAAAAAAAAATTATACTTATAAATTACGTTACACTTATTATAAGGTGATCTGAATTTATTATTAATTCTAGTCTAATATTATTATAAATTTATATAATAGGAATGGACAAAGTGATGCGGAAAAGTGGTTATTTGGTATTTCTATTGTTCTAAAAAGGGATTTACAATGCGTATTATTGTCACTATAAGGCTAAAATTAGGGATGAGTTGATATTGAATAAAGATAATATTTACTATCCATATAACGACAATATCTTTTGTGAAACCAACTACAAACAATAATTTAATATTAACAAGAGGTGTGTTTTGTTTAGATGCGAATATCTATTGAATTTCAATAAACTGTTATGTTAGTATATATTTTCATATTTATAAATAATAAAATTCAATATTGAATAGAACAACAAATATTAAACTCAACTAGACGACGAATTAAAAGGAAAATTGAGGGATCTAATTTTTTCCAATAACTTAGGATTTGCCATGAAATGAATAATCCGTCATTATTTTGGTGGATTGTTGGGATTCTAAAAAATCGAGAAAATTTTTATGCAAATAAATAAATGATTGAATAAATAAATAAATAAATAAACAAATCGGCGCTTCCAGTAGAAAAATGTCCAATTCCATTTTTTATAAAATGTTCAGGCAAGTCAATGTGCTAGGAACTTTTTGCGGTTACTTTAAGACCTGAAAAATTTGAACTACACGCTTACCAAATTCAGAAGCACGATAATTTTTTGTCGGAAATTAAAGAAAAGTAATTTTTAGAAACAATTCTTTTTAAAAAAAGTTTTCTATTAGAAATGAATCAAAAAATCGCCCAATATTTTCCGTTATCTATTGTCGTCAAAATAAACAAAAAAGAAATTCCTAATAAAATATTGCAACCTTGATCCATACATGTATGTATATTGTATATCTCTCTACAATGTTGATAAGAGCAATAAACTAACTAACAAGAGACAGAATATGTTATACATAAAGTTGAAATTAATTAAAGCAATGAATTCAGTGCGTTATTCAAATGATGAGTAACTTTATAGTAAAGTCGAAACTATACCAAGAAAGTTGCTATTAATTATATTTATTTATCAAAAAAATTTCGAATAACCTATTACTATATATATATCTCAAACAATATAGATGTCATTGTGTAATTGTAGTATAGTTTCTCGTCTATACTATTCTCTAGAGCGTTGTTAACCATCCACCCCCTTCATTTCATTCTATATAGTTTCGATTTAATAGTGATCATGGAACTTGTAATTAACGTAGTCAATTCTAGGATGCTTCACTATCAGAAACAGCAATAGTTGAATACAATTGTATTGATAGAGTTTTATCTATGAAATTTAGATTGATTACCCTACAATTGTGTCAATAATGATAATGAATTGTGAGTGATATAAGAATAAAACTTTAAAGAAGCCGTTAGCCCGGCGCATCCACCATTTCTACCACTACCCAAATCTAATACGAGCTTGCAGTTTTTATTCACTA
Source organism: Zonitis immaculata (assembly GCA_037414775.1). Taxonomy (NCBI): domain Eukaryota; kingdom Metazoa; phylum Arthropoda; class Insecta; order Coleoptera; family Meloidae; genus Zonitis; species Zonitis immaculata. The sequence continues at coordinate 2,739 of JAZBGX010000372.1, forward strand.
AGAACCTAATTTTCTTATTGCCCCTTTGATAATTTATTCATTTTTTCTCCTACTATTGCAAGCTTCGAAGGAAATAATAACAAAATTTATTATTATTTTTTAATTGATAAAATATTGCACTGTGTTTTTTATTAAATTGTTCGAATATTAAATATAAACTATTAATTGAAACTTTTAATTATTTTTCGCTTCATTTATTCGATGCACGATTTGTTTGACGTAAAGCTGCATTCATTTATTAATACAGTAATCTCTGAAGTATTCACCGAATATTGAACGATGTCGAATTAAATATTCGTAGAATTTTTAATATTTATATATTTTCGTCATAATAAATATATATAGAAATGGAAGTACTTACGATTTATGTCAAGAGTAACTGAACTGGAAATAGGTGCTACTAGATTATTGTTGGATGCTTGGCAAGTGAACACAGTGTAAAGATGTTTCCTTTCAAGCTTCTCCAGGTGTAGTATATTCCGAACACGGCGCTCCGGTAAATATTCGAAGCTATCATCAAGTAACGCATTTTCCTGCCACCATGTCACTTTCGGCAGTGGACGACCTACAATTTATCAAAATGACAAATTGATTCCCATCAAATAAAGCAATCCGATATAATAATAATAATAATAATGATAAGATAGAGAATTATGATCTGGGGCATGTGGCATTGTTGGAATTGTTTGGTGGATAATAGGTTCGTGAAGCTTGTTTGTGAGCGAAAAGCAGATCTATATATGTTTGGAGTATTTGTAGGTGAGCTTAGACTTTACATCAAGGGTAAATTGGGGGATGTTTTGCCCGGTTTTGTAACTAAAAGCGGATTGTTGAATCAACTTACCTCCTGTAGCAACACATGTTATATTGATTGACGAACCTTCATTGTAAGGACCTAGAATGTAATCCTTAATGTGGACACCACGTTCATCCAAAACGCTCAATTGTTCAGGTTGAACTAGAACAATAAAACATTTACAATTTACAATTCGCGGTCTACCGATCCAATATAGGTGGTTGTCATAAGATGACCATTTTCGAAGATTAAGTGTTGGGTCAGTAACAGATGTAATCACACACCCTAAACATTCCCTACCATTATCACACGCTAGAAATTGGTTAGTTAACGAATCGACAAACAAACGCCTATATATAATACAAAAGAGAGAAATTTCCTGTCTCATTTCATGTTGAACCATTTGCTTTTAGATGAATATTTGCGTACCCTGCTTAATTGTACAACCAATAAATTTAGTTGTGAAACTAGGATTTTGTTCGTTGACGACATATACACAAAACTGGACCATAGATATCTGTTATATGCACCCTTTCTACTTGGAAATAAATGACGACATGTGGATAGTGGAGGAATTTTGGGTGATAAAATATCTGAACATACTTGAGTGTATATATACACGAAATTTCAAAGCAGAAGCTTAAATGCCGACGTATATATAGTTGATTAGACCTTTCAACATTGAAGTTGAACAAAGCTCATCAAACATGACAAAGCATTCTGAATAAAAATCGATCGACTGGCAATTGGATACTTTTAATATTAACAAAAATTTTAATGATCATTTGTTGAGATTATATTTCCTATTTTTAATTATTTCAAAATTGTTGGAATAAAATTGTTGAATCATTTCTATATATAAACGAAACATCAGGTCCATTGAGTTGGCAATTGTAAGATTTCACTTGGATGACATCCAGAAATTCAATTCGTTTGTGTGAATTATTATTTGAATTACATTGGACTTGTGTGCTCGGTTGTTCTTGACTAAATGTGTACGCTCGAATTCATATTGAATATTACAATGTTCTTCATGTTTTTAAAATTCTACAATAAGGTGATTGTGAGAATGCCTGCCAAATAACGGAAATGGTTGTTATATATTTTTATTAAAAATATTTGATACGAAAATTAAATTTTTATATAATCATTTGTTAAATACACAATATAACATACAATCGAAATTGATGATTCAACTATAAATTCGATCATGTGAAATTTATACATGGGTTATTAATAATTGGGAGAGTATCAATATTTTTGAAATGTATGGTTTAGTGGTTCCATTTATGATGCCAAATCCAGTATTTAGACTGATTGTCAATAAACGCGATTTTCTGTTGATTTAAAATTAATAAATCCCGATAATTACAATAGAATTATAATCAATCATCTATTCATAATAGAATCATTGATTTGGTAATAAAACAAACATAGTTCTTGTGATATAGAATTGATTTCAATTTAATAAATTACGTATAATAACGAAAGATGAACTAATCCACTGACTCTCGACTTATCCACACAAATCCGAATTTATACAAATATAACATTTTACTCTATACTTTAGTTAAAATGATACGAATTGGTAGTTGGAAAATTTATCTTGGCATTAATTCTGATTTATGAGATTCAGTAGAACTGGCTGAATTTCCGTACCATTTCTCATCCATCTATTTGTCGCGTATCTAAGTGTGTCCGGGAATAATTGCCATCAGATACATATACCAAACGAGACAACAAAAAAAAATAATAAAAATACGATATATAGAAAAACTTTTTGGTTATCTAAAACAGAACGAATAATGGGGGAAAAACAAAAAAAAAATTATTGGTTTATTTTTTGTTCAGTTTTTGTTTCTAATAATTGTTTCGTTATACAAAAAAAAAAAAAAAAATTAAATAAATTGGTTCAGTTTAATAACAATGTTAAGGGATTGTACGTACAACATGCGATTAAAAGTTTCACCTTTGAAGATTTCCCAAGTTGATGATTTCGAGTATTTTATTTTCGTTCGTTCGTCGTTGAAGATGTAGAAAAAAATTCTATGAATGAGACTGTAAAAATTGGATTCAACATTCACATAGATAGTATAATGATGGAAGATTTTATTTTCAAATCCAAATTTTGTTTGCTGACAAGAGTGCGTTATAATAGAAAAATACGAGATGCTCTATATATAATATAGTAAATTGTGGTAATACGAAATATAGTTTCATTACAGTATGTAAATATGGGAAATATAAAATTGGATAGACTAGTTTGCCAAAAGCTGCAAATCTACTAGATAGACATAGCAAATGTTGAGCTTAAGCAAATAAAATTAAATCACCACATTTTGAATTTGTTACTTATACAAATAAATTATTATATAAAATATATAGTTGATTTATGTATTTGTTGTTTTATAAATTCATTGAACGATTAATTGATAAACTTACTGATAATGGTCAAGTTGACTTTAACATTTCTTGTTGGAGTTTGTTTAAAGTCGACACGGCAGTGATAAATACCACCATCGCTTTCCCGGACACTGTCCAATGTGAGTTTAGCTGGATCGTCTTGATAGCGGAAATGAGCTCGACCACCCAAGAAACTCTCATCAGCCCAATGTTTGCCATGTTCCAATAATTTATCTCTAGAATCGAATCTGGAATTGAATGTGAGAAAAAGAACAAAACGATAAATTAGAAATCATTTAATTGATTTTTATCGAATTTTCTGAAAATTATTATCAATCAAATTTACAATTGATTAGTTTCGTATGTTATGCGGTGAAAGCTGATATCAAATCTACTAAAGAGCGAAATAGAGAAAAAAATGGAAAAACAAATAAACCGAATGTTGCCATATCAAGATGGCAATACTCACGCTATATAAACAACCAACAAACAAAAGTCAAACAAAAGAACAAAATTCGAGTCAAAGTTAAAGCGTTGTATGTCATTACGATGAAAATATTTTATTTCAAATATCAGTTATCAACAATATCAATATCGCAATTTAAACATCAAGGCCAATATTTTAACTTGTTATATAAAATATATATCTTTCTAAATTATTTTTAGAGCTAGACTAAAATATTATTTGTTCTATCATTTTCTTTTTATTGATATGACTCCAGTTTTTATGATGTCAAATTGTTGGTTGTGTTTTTGGTTTTTTTTTGTGTAACGCTCGACAAGAATGATGATGTTGGTTTCGTTTCCAAAATGAAGTTGCTTCTATTGAATTCGTATATCCCACAATAAGTCATAATATCAATCCAAACCGATTAAATACATTGAATTCAAGACGAACAAATCGATTAATTCACTGTACTAGAATTAATACAGTTATTGTTTGAAGTTGACAATAAGTTGAATGTCGTAAAATTTGTAATTTATCATTTATAGTTCTGCAAATTGTCAACACTAAAAAATGAGTGATTATGATAACAACCGTAAGTTGACGAATGAAAAATAGATTTATGACACAAAATTAAAATTATTAATCTTAACCCGGCGCATCCACCAGAATTAAAGCAAAGATCAACAATAGACAATGGTCAAATTTTAATTATCGAACTTTTCGAATGTACTGTTAACAATAATTGAGCTATATTCAGTGAATTTGTATGGTCATATTGTTAATCATGTTTGGGATTAATTAAACAATAACACCTTGGTTGGCTATTCATCAAGTTCATTACCGTAACTTTAGCGTCAATTAACTACTTACAATTAATTGTATTAACATAAATAATCTTATATAGTCAGATCAACAAATCTTTACATTTACGTCAACTTTAGTTGTACTAATTGTAAGTTGAGGTAGCAACACTACAGTAGTATACTGCTTCATTTTAATGAACCGCATGCCAAAGTTTTGTCGTAAGGTAAATGCAACGTTTCGTTCATCAGACTATATATGTATGTACATAATTTAGATTGAATTGGAATAACTTACGAATATATTGGTATTTCACGGGTCTCTTCTTCTTTAAACCAGATGACAATATGCATTTTATCACCAGCAACGGATGGTGTTATGTCGCACGGTAGTTTAGCAATGCCACCTTGTACAGCTTCGACTGTAAAGATTGTTGTTGCTGTAAAATAAATGATGGATATTAGAAATCGGTCTATTGTCATTCAAGAAATATGATCGATTCTTTTAATGAATGTTTAGTTAAAACTAAAAATTATTAAGAAAGTTTATAACAAACAAATCTGCCCTAATATTAAATCTAGTTGGATGTTGTAAAATTTACAACCCTGTTTACGGTTATATGTCAGATTTTGCTACGTGAAATAATTTCATAGTGAATTTTGGATGCTAATGTAAGCCAATAGTGCACCGGAATTGGTAAATATCGAAAATAAGACCATAAGGTCTCTCTAAACTATCTAATGTATTATCATGATGTCGAACTTTCAACAACTATTATCAAACTTATGCATTTAGGATATTGAGCTACTTATTGTACAGGATGTCCAGTTTTCGAGCCCTACTATTATTGCACTCTAGGGAATAATAACCGATACGGTACCTACAAAATTAAGAGACATTTTCTTCGTAACTTTTAAAGATAACAATTTTCCTAGTTCATATATTTTATTGATATACAATATATTCTACTAATTTTACTAAATCGAACTAGTAAAATATCTCTTTGGCATCGTATTTGGTGTGCGGGTTTGTGTGTGTTTCGCCGTCCAACTCTTGTACGTTTCCTGTTTTGTTGGCATAACGCCGAGACAACTACACTGAGATAGTGGTCTCGTTATGTGGCCCCCATTTCCCTTTATTTCACCAATTTATTGTTCGTAATTCGAGGTCAAACGATGCATTTTACTATTCGTGGGGTCATTCCCGAGATCGTTCCGAACATTTCTAGCGCCTCATTAACCAACAATCAGTTGAGGAGCATTGAACGTCCATAAAAAAAAACAAACCAAGAAAATCTAAAACAGACGCTCCCCCATTTCGTCTTAAATAGTTTTCTTAACTTTAGATCTAATAAATTTTTTGTTCAACCGCAACTAAATTAGAATAGTAGTACGGAAGCGAAATAGAAATGGCAAAGAGAGTTATTTGCAAAAGGCACTTAAGAATTAACGTTTTATATTGTTAAAAGTGTCGTTTACAAGCGAATTATTACGGTGAGATTGCTTCAATTAACTGTTTCTTTTCGAGTTTTAACAATATAAAACTTAATTTTGTGAATTGCGCCAAGACCAACGAGTTTATATCAAATTCAAAGTAAGATAAAACTTATTAAACACATTTTTTTTTGTATTATTTTACAAAATACCTACGTAGACCTGTTGTAATAATATCTAGAAAAAAAAAATAGATTGCTATTTTTGTTTTCAATTGAAAACACTGAAAAGATTATCAAGACTTTGAAGCCTATTGTTGTTATTCCAAATAGGATAGAAATGAATATGAAGTTTTGTTGTATAGTGCAACTTCACAAGATAAAGCTATTTTTTTCCCCTAAACAATAAACCATCCCGAAATAATACCCTTTTTTTTTTAATGATTATTTAACGATAACATTGCGCTATTTTGTCAAATTTTTGCACATTTTCCATACAAAATCGTACTATTATAAAAGCAATAAATCAAATCACAATCCCAGCTAAATATAGTTAATAAACCTATATATAGAATAGCTTTATTTAATAAACCACAAAAAAATATCCACTATATATAGGTATAGCTGGGTAATATGTTTGAAAAATGATGGCTATAGTGTACCAAAAAAAAAAACAAAACATATTTTTCCAATATCAATCAATCAACAATTATTTCCGTGTTTTTTTTTGTCACATAAAATCCTTAATAGAATATTCATTCGTGAACATTTATTGTTGTAATAAATTTTTTGTTGACTTTAATTTGCAAAAATTGCCCGGCGCATCCGCCAAAATCGAGTTGATAATTATATTATCCAAAAATAACTTTTTGTTCAAAAATTATCTACAATACTTCATTCAATTAGAAATTATTCTAATTATAGACAATAAAATAAAGTTGAAAGTTTCTAATTGTTGGGTATTATCAATTTCTTAGAATAAAACCATAAAAATTAAATGAACGATTCAAATAACTATTCAATTGATATTATTCGATATCAGAAGAAAGATTGTTGGTTATTTTATTGATACTTAAAGAAATAGGAAACTTTCATGTTTGAAATTAATTAATTAAAAGTGTCGAAAGTATTTTATTGAAATACATGAATATAGGAATAAGAAAATTCCAACACGCTCCAAACACCGATAATAAATATTTTATTAACTATCATTGTAAGTTATTATCATGAGGTGTATAATTTGATATGTTCAAGATACCAGTTTCTAAACCGAATCGGTCCTTAATTATTATTCAATTACGATTTTTATTACACGGATGTTTCTTTTTCTCTTTTTTTTTCAATGAATTATAATGAAAGTATAATTGACGAGGTGATATTGAATTTTAATATACTATTTTATTGAGTTGTTATGTTCGATGCGTTAATTTTTTTAATTTTTCCATTCAACCAGTTCTTTGTTCGGGGTAATTTTTTTTTTTTTGTTGGAATCTTTCACGGCTGCCTTCTCGTTAACTTCTTATCTATTCGCAATGTCTTTTGCACATTTGCTAACTCTAGCGAGAAGAATAACAATAAGAAACAGAAAGAAGGAGAGACCAGATAGATGCATGGACGAATTTTAATATGCACGTCGAGTACAGTTCGCGTTTTGAATGTTGAAAATCGTATTCGAATGGAAAGTAACAACTTTCTATATTAAGATACAGAAACAAAATGAAACGATCCTTTTTTTTTGGTCCTCTTCTTTTTAGAGTAAATTGAAAAAAAAAAGTTCTTATATGTAGATTATAAGGCATTTCTCTAATAGGATCATAAAATATTTGCGACAATCTCGATATTCGATTGTCAAATATAAATGACTGATATCAATCGAATCGTTGGTTGTGGTGGAATTTTACATAAAGATTCTTCTTATTTTAGAAGAAAATATGATGGGTCTGGATTATCAGAAGATAGATTTGTGAAACAAAAAAAAAACGAATATAGAAAAGATGATGTTATGGGACCGGTGCAGCTTTCAATTCATCGTTGTCGTATAGCAAATGCAAATTAACCACGACGCACGCTACTTAATGGTGATTAATCTCTGTCTGGATTATTACAGACTTGTGTTGTCACTGTATTATGATTGCTTAGAATACGGATTATCGATTATATGGTCGGTCGTTTGCTTTGTATCTATATATTTTATGTTACTACCTCTTTTTCATTGAAGATGATTGTTTTGTAAATATGAAGCAGTCATGCGACTGTTGATTGCGAACCACACATTTCTATCTACAATAATCATCATTTCTGTGGTTTTTTTTTTAACAAAAACAATTACAACCATATTTCTCGTGAACTGGAAATTCAGTAACTAATATTTGTGTATGTCGGTAAAATTTATTACACTACGAAATAGATTCGTTTTATCGAAGTTGTGTGGCTTCACAAGGAAGTTTCAAAGTCATGACTGTTCCGGAAATACGTGGCAGTTTAATGGTTTTGATCGGACTGTATCGAATACAAAAAAAATAAATATGTATATCGGATAGTAATATTTACGTATGTCAGAAAGTTAGAGGGTTTTTTTTTGGGTTAAAGAGTGTAAACATGATTGTTTGTCGAAAAGTATAGATCGTTGACAGTTATCCAGGACTATATAACCCTAACATTTTGTTTGTGTATATATATATGTGTGTATGGTGGTTGTGCGCTGATTTACACGATAGGGTTTGGAATGATGCCAAAAATAATTCAACCGTTACTGCAGTTAGGCTAAAGTAGTAAAAGCTGCGAGTTTCAGCAAAGACGGGAAAGCTCATATTCAGCACTAGCCGACGTCTTTTATGAAAGATTCTGTCATTATTATTATTATTATTATTATTATTATTATTATTATTATTATAAATATTATTATTGTTGTTTTTTTTTTGTTCTCGAATTGGGAAATTTATTCAAAAAATTCAGATGAAATTGTTTGGAAATAAAATAAATAAAACTTGGTCGTTTATGTTTTTCCAAAGTTATTTTATACTGTAAATCGAATTGTTATTTTTGATGGAGAAACAGACAGATTGACTGATTCAAGTGGAGTTCCCTATCTCGCGTCTCTTGAAATATTGCCAGTTTGAATGGTGGGAATTTTCAATTGTCCTTATCTGACATTATTTTCGTCGATTTCAAAAACACCAATCACATTCCTATATATTTATATATATATATATATATATATAGATATATACAAAAGGAAAATCAAAACACGATCAAATAAAAAAATGACAATGTAGTGTGTAGTTGCAAAATGGAAAATTTCAAATAATAGATGAGAAATCTTCACATAAAATCGAGAGAAAAAAAAAGAATGGACGGAAGAAAATGATAAAACGGAATCGACGGTTAGAGAATAATAAATAAAAAGTTATCGAAAAAGATATAGTGCAGCGAATTTATTTGAATGATTGAAGGAGAGAATATCGTACTATTTTTTCTATCTATATTTTTCTCCTTTACTATATTTAGAAGAACGGAAACGGAAATCAAAAAGGGTCAAAAACTATTTTAACGATCGGAATAATTATTGGGACCTGCCGCCACCATGAATCCTTACAAAAAGACTTTGTAAACATAAAAATATACGATGTCGACGAAATTGAAAGAAAATATATCGGAAATTGAATTTGAAGTATTTCCAATTGAAATTTGCAAACGAATGTCGAACATTCTATGTCTTCAAATCTATATAAATATCAGTATAATAGTTCAACAAAGGCATTTTTGATTATCTTATTGTATGTCTTGCAATAGTTAAATTGATAGTTGGTTGAGCTAGATATAGACCGTTGCCCAAAGGTTGCAAACTTTCAAGTAACTAATAATAATTTTGTAATAATATTAATAATGATAATAGGGCAATGGAGGTATTATTATTCTGGAAGTAAGTTTGAATTCTCGAAATTTCCGGTGTCGTCCGCTTCTACATCAGCGGTCAATTGTCGGCAATCACATTCAAACACCATTATAATCATTGAAACGCTTCTATATATACTCTCATCAAATATCACTTCAATCTATCGTCAAGTTTGAACAATTTGCAAATTTCCTGTTCAATGTTCAATTATAGATTGAATAGATATGAAGAGAGAAAGAGTTAGTTGAGTTGTCTACACATTGTCAACAAGAAATTAATTATGTCACCATCACTATTACTATATATACATATATATTGTCATTGTCAATATTGTGAAACTTTAGAACGGTCAGTTTTGAGTCAATCAATTCTAATTGCTTCTAGAAATTTATTAGTTTGATAGAGAAGCCCTTAATTGAATAATTAATTGGGCG
>JAZBGX010000372.1:13060-34421 GCA_037414775.1 Zonitis immaculata
CTCACTAAAACTTAACGTTCTTTCGAATAAATTTAATGAAATTAGAAGAAAATCGATTCGATTATACAAGAATTCTTTACTGGCGTCTCCAAACTAAATCCAATATATAATCAAATAGGAATAATAATTATAGGATCAAATGATAATTTCAATCAATCAATGACATAGCAATAATAGTGATAATTAATCGAACTGACCGCTAATTAAAGATTATTATCAATCTAATGATAAGTTGGGAGAGAGAGAGATAATAATTGAAATCTTCATTAATTAGTAATCAGAAATCAAAATTGGATGGTGTGGTGGTGGCATATAGATGGAATACGTGCTCAAATTGCATGTGACATTGTCGAATTGGTCACATTTGTTTCCATTACACGTTGAATTTATTGCTCATTCGTTTTTATTTGTGTATATACGACCTGGTCAATTTAACGAAGAAAAAAAAAGAGAAAAAGTGGAAATATATTGCACTTTTAGAGGAAAAACAACCATCTCGATACAATATTAACAGGTACATAATAATAAATTTATTTAGAAGTTTATTATCAGAATTGAAATAACCAGCGATTATCTATTCTATATAATATTGAATGTGAAACGTCCACTATTTCTCTATTATCACATCAACCCCAACAATTGCTTTGTTATCTGTTTTATAAAGAGCACTTGAGACGTATTTTCGACGAGGGAATTGACTAATAGTTGAATGCGTTTCTTTGTTGTTTTCATGTTCTGGCATATATTACGATTATATCCATTTAAATTCAACAACTTTTACTCTCCATTCTTATGACTTTATAGCTCACGTTCTTTGAAAGCGGCTATATTGAAGATCATTCTTAAATAATATAATTGTTGTTCTTTTCGTGCATTGACGAAAATCTGTGTTTGTTTTTTCCCGGAATTGTTGAATTATATATAGTTGAGTGCGTTGCGGCCATATTCAAAATCTCCATAAATTCCAAAATCATAATAATAAATTCAATTTTAACTGGGATTAATTTTTATTTTTCAGTTTGTTAATTCTCTCAAATAATTTGGTTATCAAATAATAATAATTAAAAAAAAATAATACTGTTCAGGTTGTTGGTAAAGCGTTAAAATCGCAATAATTTCCACATGGAAAATAATTACTTTAGGGAGTTGATGTTTTTGCTGTAATCTAGCGGAAAGCTTCTAATAAAAAAATATAATCAAACTTGGAAATTTACACTAAAAAATGCATTGATAAACGGTATCCTAGAACAAGTTGAAGTTTAATACTGTGGATCCTTGGTAGGCAAAAAAAACAACTTGAAAGTTTATGAGAACTATTGAGATGAAGTAGCTGAAAATTGGAATTACCAAATTTAATAAATGTATATTGAAAGAGAGGAACGGACAAAATTGACAATTTTATTGATAAGTTTAGAAATGTGGATGGAAGTTCTGGAAAATTCGAAAGAAAAAGTTTGAAGAAATTTTTTTTATTATTGAATAAAAACATGAAACTTTTTATTTGGAAAAATTATAAAATCATGGCGAAGGTAGTAAATTTTCGGGAGAAAAATTCGAAAACTACCTAATACATGTAAAAGAATTTCTGAACTATTCCATGGAAATTGTGTTAAATTATTTATTTTTTGATGTTGTCGTTATTTTATAATGAAAAATATAGAAGAAAAGATATATGAGAAAAATAGCAAAAAGATGGAAATTGAGATTCTTCTTTATAGACTTTATAGATATTTCAGAAAGTCTATTACAGGTAGGTAGTAGAATATTAGATTTGATTCGGAAACAGGAAGAAAGTGCGGAAGCGGATATACACAGGAATATGTAACCAAACTACTTAGATCTAATCAACATGCCGCATATTATTTTCGATAAATAAAAGAGCCTAAAAGCAACCCGAAAGAATACAAGGCTTTTGAATTTTTTGATATTGCAAAATAAAAACAAAAATATTTTGTTTTAAAAAAAAAAATATATAGTAAAATAATTCAAGTAACAGGTAAAGTTCAAGTTGAAGCTAACGGTTATGTTGGGCCATAATTGCAGTTTGTATTAAACCATAAACCTTCACAAGTCGCTATTAAAAAAATAACGACTCAACTAACAATAAGTAAAGAACGAATTAATTGGAACCACAATTTTTGAAAAAGGAATAAAATGCTAGACAATTTGACGGTGATTTATAATTATCGGAAGATTTGGTTTGGTATAGTTTTTGTGTGATTGTTAGACTAGAAAGATAGAGGTTCAGGTAATTAAAAGTTTGTTTTTTTTTTTTTAATTATTTTTTCTTAATTTGAAATACTGTGTCGGTTCGCCCCATATCAAACTGAAAAGGATTGACAAGTTTTTAATTAATAGCTTCTCTCATTAGGGATTGAGAGCATGTGGGGTTAGTTAATTAGAGTTCATAGGGTGGTGCGATAGCGAGAGATGCGATAGAAGACTTCAAATGTAATAATAACGCTCTGGTGGTAAATTAATAGCTAGGGACCTTTGATTAGTTCTATTGTTTGATTTGATACAACAATCACTAATAACCAATTTGAATATAATCCTTTTTAACATGGGATTTGAATAAATTTCCACATTTTCTACAAATTTAAATCGAATTAAACTAATTTAGACCGAATTTAAATTGTTGCCAGTTAAATTTTAAAATACAATATAAACAAACCGCCAATAGCTTACTTTATGAATAAAAACAACTTTTATGAAGATGATGAATTTTGTGAACAATACGGATGAACTTTCAACTCTATACGACTTAAACCAGAATTATATGCAAATTTTCGATGCGAAACTGTTGAAATTAGACGACTTTCTAGTTTTAAACTAAATAACTAAAATTAAAATCTCAAACAAGATCGTATCGAGTAATTAGAACTAATTGATAAATTCAATGTAAAGCTCCAAAATTGGTTGTATCGCGTTGTCTTTGCTTAAGATAAATTTTGCAATAAAAAGATTCGATTATATTGTTATTTTAATAGAATTAAGTAGCTTAAGATCCTTAGTTAAATGCCTCCAACTATATTTTCTCAAATTAACCCACACCCTAGACGTTGTCACGATCGACTCAGCAGTAGCTTTTTTTTTATTCGATGAAAATTAAGCTTGTTCTTGACTTTGTATCAAGTGTGTTCAAAAACAGTTAATTTCTACTGGAAAAAAAATTACGTAATCATCCAATTAAGATATATAGTTTTTTTTTTTTTATAAAGTTGAACTTTTTAAGTCGATTTTTCAGCTTAACTTTCAAATAAAATCAACAATTATTGTTAAGTCTCGCAATAATTCTAATACATTACTGTTCAAAGTTTATTTTCAAGGGACAGAAATTCCGAGCTAGCGTATAGAAGATTCATCAAAGAGATCTGTCGATAAGTCGTCCTGGGCACAACTTTTTTCTCGCAGTAACAGAGTAGTCTCTGGGGTCCTTGTTTCGGGATTTCTCCAGAGATTCCTGGTAACACTATCAATGTTATACAACATAATATGTGTGTGTGTGTTTAGATTGGAATGATGAAGAAAATGTCTCATCTAATATTTCCTTTAATCCCTCTAGATTCGTTTTATGTTTTGTATATTTTTTTCTCTTTCTCTCTTTCGGTAAATACTCGACGACATTTCGTGAAATCTATCACAATAATTTTTTCTTTATTCCTATTTTCGACCACACACATATATATCTAATTTTTTTTCTTCTGAATATCATCCACCATGAGGGTGGAGTTAGTTGTGATGGAAAGTAATAACGAACGAGCGAAGCGTAAAGTCGCACACTGACACTTTTTAAATTGAAAGATTGTATTTTATAGATTTGCTGTGGAAAATAGCGACAGCTCTTAGGCACAAGAGAAAACAAAAGAAGAAAAAAAGGCTAAAAAGGGTTGACAATATAGTGCAAAAAAAATTTATTAAAATAAACCAGTCAAAAACAACAGACATGTAAACAACATCAACCAAAAACATATCACGCACATGTTTCAATCGTTGCGTCTCTATTTGGTTTAGTATAGTTGATGGCGCCAATTGAATAAAGATAACAACACATAAATCGAATATATATATATATATATATATATATATATATATATATAGTAGTATGGCGATACTGGGATGGCCGTTTCAGATGAATAATGCCAAATAGAAGACGGATGACGTAAAGTGTAAGCGCCCCGACGCCGTTGTTAATGCTTTCATGTCATCATATAGCCGCCATTTGTATACACAGCACGTCATTTCTTTAAGTAAATACATACCAATATAAATATATACTTGTTTCGTGTACATTCATATTTTTTTCTTCTTCTTCTCTACTTTTCCCGTCTTTTCATTTCACTACATAAAAGTATTTTGAGTTTACCGACCATGGATTATACTGTAGCGCTACAAATATAACAAGTTTTTTTACTACTATATCATCTTATTCTAGACACTTTGATAATATAAATTTCGATAGATTTATCCATCAATATTCATATATACAGACTGTCCTGAAATTATAAGTGGATACGACATAATTTGAATAATAAAAAATTTAATTGGGGCATTTGGCTGAGGATATTGATCGACATAATGCCATGAAATATTAGCTGGATCTTTTATAATTCGTCCGAAATAGTCGATGATATAAGGTATAACTTATTGGAACTCCAAGTGTTGTAGAGTGAAACGTTATTGAGCCAAAAATTACAGGTTAATTTTTCAAGTGTAGGATTATAATGAGTCCGTTTGTTTGCTATCAATTTCCGGACATCCTGTATGAATATGTAAATTGATAGGGTAATTCATCATTATGATACCAAATTACCGGCCGTTGCACCATCTAATATTGATAGACGAGCTCGATAATATTTAGGATTTGACGATCAATAATGGTTACTAAAATACTGAACATATATTGATCTGAACTCATAAATTAAATCTAATGAATAACTATTAATTAAGATTTTGAATCTCTCTATCTATATTATGAATAGATTCCATTGACTTTAATTAGTTATAGTTTGTGTTCGACAATTATAACTTGTTATGGTTATACTCAATGGATTATTACCCCTTTTGGATATAATTCTAAACGTAGAAATTTCATCTTTCTACGAACAATTGCTGATCATTATAGTTGTAATTTGTTGAACAATGATACTTCTATAGGCATTACAAATTAGTGCTATAGTAAAATGTCCAGTATAAACTTAATCATCGGAAATTTCAACGATCACATTTATTTATAGAGAGATCAATGCGTTCGTTTTATCGGCAACTATATCGGTAGTATTACGTTATTATTACGGTATAATTGTCTTTCTGTGGTCACTGAGAAAACGACTATAGAATGTTTTTTTTTCCTGAAAGAAAATAAGACGATATATCATGTCGGATTTGAATTACTAATGCCTGTACCCGATTTTAGCGTCTTTTTCTCTAAAAAATTACCAAGCTTCTACCGAAAAAAAAAAAAACCAAACCAAAAACTTTCTTCTCCCAAATTATTTCAAATTAACAAATAAATTTGAGATTATATAATCAAATAAAACTGGATCATTTCGTATATATGTCTGTGTGGAACGACTAAACTCATCTATTCAAGAAGCTATAGACATATCTCAAATAGGATTATCAATATTGACCAACGAAAGCTCAGTAGGTAAAATCGCAATAGAGATGTGATCTCACAATCAGCTCCATTTCAGTTGGGTCCAGTTAGTTTTAATTATTTAATCTGTTTCGATTAAAACTTGAAGTTTATTATGTTTTTTTTTTTGTGCGATGAGTTTATTCATGAAGTTGTCATGAAGAAAAACAAAACAAAAAAAAACAAACTATAATTTGACTTGTTTTCCTAGCTTTAGAAATATATTTCAGTGATTGAGCCATCTGATATCAATCTAGATTTTTTTATAATGTTGTAATAAAACTACTCCATAGAGAAATGATAGGAAAAAGTTCGAATCAATAATATCAAAGTTCGAAATATCTATTTGTAGGTCGTGCAAAGCAACGATTTTATTTTGCCGTTTAATTTCAAATAAATATCTTTTATTGTAAAATAGAAAAAACTCGATAGAAATTAAATTTGTTGGATACATCGATTTCGACGCTTCAGACCACATTGGTATCAATTGATAATTGTATGTGTTAAGAAGAATTTTTTGTTTTATCAGTCGTTATACGTGAACGGTAATAGATTGGGTAGAATGTTTAATAAATCAGTGTCAAACGGGATTCGACGGCGGCCCTATATCCGCCTATGCGGTTTCTTGACTTCAACAAAATAATAGTAGTAGAGTGAAAAAAAAGAGAGACTTTTGCTACATTGTTATCGGGTCTAGGGCAATAAAAAGGTCGGAAGAGGAGCCCGACTTAGATTCTATTGTTAAAAGTGCTGTTCGAAATTGATCGTTACTACGCCCGATCGACTTGATGCAAATGTGGCCCATATATCTTCACTATACTGTATTTTTTCCCCATTGATTGTTGTTTTGGGAGCAGAAAGTACAAGAATAAAGTGTTGGAAATTTCGAAATAAATTTTACTTATAATAAGATGATCGTGATCATGGGATGAACAACAAGGATCATATATATATTATTGTGACCACTACAAAATGAATAATCCATTTAATGTTAATGCAGTTTGATTGACATTTGTGTTTCGAAAGTGTTGTCGATTCAAATGATCAACAAAAACTCTATAGCTATGAATCGGAATTAATTCGACCGATTTCATAGTTAAATCACAACATATTCTATATAAAATTGATAGATAAAATTACGAATTTGAATGAAGTCTTTTATTCATTTTTCGAAATGGACGAATAAATTTTGAAAAAAGTTCATTTCCATAGAGTCTATATTATCGAACATTAATAATTCCGACAAGCAATAACTTTGAAACATGTATTTCACCATATTCTCCTCCATTCACTATGTTCTAATTCACAGATTTGCACAAAAGCAATCTGCCAGAGTGGGTGTTATATCCTGGCAGATCAGGCAAAACGGCGCCCGCGTCTTTATCCTATAATTCGTCCAACAATGGAAACTTTTATTATCAAATTTTCTAGAACGAATCAGTGTTTGTAAATACAATAAATTGGGAAATAATTGAATTTTTTCCCCGGAGTTGAATATTCGGACGATTTCGACTTTGTATCAGGTAGATCTCCTACATGACAACATCTCTTTATCGATAAATCCATGGAATACATAAGGATTTCTATACAATACGAGAAAAAATTGATTTCCCTATAAAATGTGAGAACCACTTGGGAGGCAATGTTTTGTAGAAAACAGGCGAAACGAAACGAAAAAGCAAACAATAACGAACCTCCTCACAGATCAAATGATGTAGATTTAGTTTAGTAAGATTCATATCGAGATGGAATGCTCTTAAAACTTGATTTAACAACATCAATTAACAATTTATTGTTGGAACAAGCGAATTTTATTATTCAATTTTTTTTTTTTTTAAATTATGGGAATATAAGCGTTTTATATTGACCTCTCTGTGAGTCATCATATCAGTTGGCGATTAATCTTGACTAGATAGCGATATTTAAGAGCTTAGTGTTTGAATTTATCGAAAACGTGATGAATCATGAAATTTTGCAAATTAAGATGAATAAATTTGATTTATTACTATGTGTACCTTGGCTTTAATTCATTAGATGGATGTGCAACGAGGAGATAAAAACAATGGAAAAATCTGTTGTTTTTGTTATAATTTTTTCGTCTTCTTGTAATTGAGTTGAGTAGAAAATCAATTGTTTTTGCAATATGTTGAAATCGGATTCGATGATAACGTTAAAGCCGCTCGAAATAAGAAATCTTTACAAGTTGAGGTAATAATTCAAGAGATATCTTCTGTATGGCACGCGTCTTTGACAGGCCAGTAGCTCAAACGTGCCTGCCCGTTTATAATGACCATGTTTCGGTATCTGACGATCATTGCCATCTATCTGGACGTGAACAACGACTACTACTACTACTACCACTATTAGAAAACATATGTAGAGACTTTAACAAGATATAGAGACTGCTTAGATGCTATTAAATTTTCAAACTGTATTACAATACTTGTAAGTGACAAAGACGGAAATGTTTAGATAAAGATAGTGTCTTTTCTACTACTACTACTACAGCCATTAAAATTTCAATTATTTAATAAATATCTATGTCATGATGGGGGAGATTGATGGTGATGGAGTATGGTTTAATGCAAGATGATGTCTGTGGATTATCGCTTATATATATATATATGAAGAGGGGTGGTCTACTTTACGTTTCCTAGGTCATAAATTATCACATTTATATAACTTGGAATAAGATTTTTCGTCAAGTACACACCAAATTGAGTTTATTCTATACATCAAATATTTCTAGGATGCCTTACATTATTCGATATAAAATTTAGATTGAATAACAATATTCTACAACCAATTGAGGAAGTGGAAATATTATTTCATCCATCGATACATATGGTTCAATAGAAATTAGAATTGTTATTACATGAAATTCTTCTCCCAGAACTCTAACAAAAATTTATTAGCTGTATTTTTATTGAAATTTGAAAATTGCTAGATTTTGACTCTTACAGTTTAGAATTGGCAGTTATAAAATTGGAAAATTTGTTAATTTATATATGGATTTTTAACTATTTTAATTGATTAACTATCAAATTACTCTTTAAACATACTCTAGTAACGATCAAAAGAGATAATTAACGAGTCTTTCAAGTTGACATCAACTTAATTAGCTGCTCAGGGAAATACACCAACTTTCAAGTTGTTTAATTGCACTTGACTATAGGTCGACGATATATACCATTTGAGGGAAGAAGGTGAATTTGACAAGTGGAGGAGATGGTAGCTAATATTCCACAAAATCATCGATCCATTTCGCCTAATAATAATATTAATAATAATACACATAAATATTAAACAAATTCATGAAATGGAAAATGTTCGTTCATTTTCACAATTGAGAAGATCTTGTTTGGTTGTTAGAATAATAAAATTAATCAATAAAGAGTTCAAATGTCGTTGACGACATGTAAATTTTTGATTGTAATTTAGGATTTAACATTGGAAATGGAATTTGAATACAAATGGTCGGTTCCAATTTAATCAAAACAATTTACATGAGTAAATATTTCATTTTTTTTTTGGTTCAAAAAAAAAAACCAACATAATTTTGATACATATATATTATGTAAATTTTTATTGGTCATTTTGGGCTTGATTTATATCGAAGTCTGGCATTGAGCATTTTATTTTTGGGGAAAACACTTGTAAGTAGATAGTGTGCCAATAAGATAATGTTGTTTATAAAATTTACAATGATGATCGGAGATTTTCATGAAATTATAAAGTCGTTATTCAATTCGCCATTTTCAAAATGGAAAATTTCATTTGCTGGAAGGCTACACCAAAAATCCAGACCAAAGGTGTATTTAAAATTCTACAATAAACCACAATAATATACGTTGTTGTTGTTGTTTTTTTTTTTTTTTTACCTTATTCTTGTTACTAGTTAGACTTTTGTTCTCGTTTTGCATTGTGTTGTTTATTGAATTTTCAATTTTATGCCGGGTATTTTCTAAATAAACTTATAGCAAGGTGGTAGAATAAAACAAAAACACAAAGAAAACGAGCAAAAAAAGTCTTTGTTCAGTCGCAGTATATATATATACAGTAGAATTTCACATTAAAATTCCGTCAGTGTTAATCAATTGTTTTCATAATTTTCTAATTTCAAAAGTGATATGATAAACTTGTTTTTCACATTCAATTCATAAATTTCGAATTTAATTTGAATTCGATTATTTCTCTATTCATTAACTATACAGTTTAATAAAATTCTCTTCAGAACCAGACGATCAGATTAACATATACTGGCCTGGACCGGACGTTCTTCAACAATTTATGAGATTGTTTCAATATGTAAAATAAGTTATCCTAAAGTACTAAACTTTTATTTATATTGTTCAATTCAGCTGCTAGGCTACCCATAAATTATTACAAAACCGAAAAACAATAGAAGAAACAAAAAAAATTAAATAAAACAACTCTTAATTAAAACAGACCAATTTATATTGTGGCGTCCAACTTTTAATATATTGTTTGAAACTAGAATTTCGAGAATTCCAACTATTATATTATTGACAACTCGTATAAAACCGAAGAAAACCATTATTGTACTTTTAATTGATACTACAGCAAGTTTCGAATATATATAGAGCCAACAATTGTCGGTTTTTGTATGATGCGACGAATAAAAGCGGGATTTTGTGCATATCTACATATACAATTTTCGAGTCATTTATCACTTTGAAACAAATCCAACACTTAACCATATCGTTTCATTATTATATATGGAAAGAAAAGGATAAGAAATACAACAAAGAGGTAGTAGGCATGACATTGATTAATGAGAATAATTATGAATTTACTTATAGCCATTTATTTTACAAATATATTACAACTGAATTGAAAACAATCTATAGTTCGTCCCATTTCAAAGTACATCGAGGCGATAAAATTTGAGTTCACCACTCGAGTCTAATTGTCATTTGAAATATGGAGGAATCGAAACAAACTATAGAGCACTATTATATTGAGGACATCCCAATTTTAATTGGATCGCATTTGATTAAGCTCAACAATTGGAAACGATTGATCAAGATTTAAAAGATCAATATGGTCAATGTTTTTGTTTTTCTATCAGGATTAAAAGCCAAACCGTTGTTAATCTAAATGGATTTGAGAATGTATCAATTGAAGCTAAATGAATAGTGTATTCACCAAATATATATGATAATGTTGGTTGTTGCCTATGAACATCGAAACTCTTATACATTCGTCGACTGATTGGGAGCTTTAAATAGAAGCTTCCCATCATTATTTAGTTATTCGCTTTAATTGAGATAGATTTGCTGCTGTTACGAAAAAACAAAAACCAAACACAAAACAAAAAACCGAGAGACAATGGAACTATATACAGTCACATATAAAGATTGGATCTTCATCATAACGGAAGAAGATACTCGATATTTCATCAACTTACTATATTTATTAAAGCCAACAAAACAATCAATAACTATAAAATATAAAAAACAAGTTGTAGTTTATTGTTTCTATTGACTGTGTAATCTTGCAGTTATTATTTATCAGTACCGTAACGGGGATATAAAACGCCCGTGACAAGTGTCTAACTTGCACCTCGACTTAAACCAATACAAATCATTTCAATATATATAGTCTCCTACATATAAAAACTTCCAATACTATATCTACATTGTCAAACTGTACTATTTACACTGAAATGTGCCACTCACTTGTCCCATACTACGATAAATTAAGGACGGTTCTTGTTGTAAAAGACAAAGGCTACCCTCAATCGGGTCGGTATCCTTCATTTTGCGCCCCAAACCCAAGTGCACCCGTAGTGGGTGCCTCTTTCGTCACGCCCTTGTTACGGCACTGTTATTTATATTCAGGTGTTGATTTGTACGAAGAAATGATGGCACCATAATCAGCGTCCATCAGTTTGTTGAGGAGAATAAAATAAATTCGTTCGCTAGATGTTTTAAGATTTGAACTCTTTTTTTTTCCCGAATTAGTAAATATTTGGAATTTACTAGAAATTTTCTCTTGTTTCTTTCTATATGTTCATTAAAAAGCGGCAAAAATAGTACAACATCTTAATTCCAATTAATTTTTCTTCTATAGAATCCTAGAAATACGTGGTTCTAATGAGTGTTCATTAGTGAGAGCTTATACGTGATTTCGTTTTTAGTTTTGTCAAAAATAAACAATAATAATCTATTATTCCATATATGATACGATTTTAGTCCAACTGAAATTAGTAAAGCTCCCCTAAAACACAACAATAGTTTAGTTTATCTGAATAAATGTAGAGGAATAGTATATGAATGTAGTCGACTACCAGAACACGTTCTATTTTAATCCATACGAGAATTAATTAATTAATTGCAATCACTAGAAATAGCAAACAATGTAAAGAACCATCATTCCGTGTTTATTATTAGTTTAAGTCTGATAAGATCATGGAAAAGTTTAAATGAAATATAAATGTTAATAGAAATTAAATTTCTAAATAAATCGAGTGAATTTATTCATAAAAATTAGAATTTCATTTCGAATTTATTATATATTTAGATATATATGTATATATGTATAGAAAGAGAGGAATTGTTATATTAGGTCTTATATTTGAAAAGTTGGCAACTTTGAAGCAGCTGCTTAGCCTGAAGCGATCATCAAACAATGCTTTTATTACAAAGTTCAAATAAGCAAACAACTAATTTGAAGTAGAGCAATATACAAAGATCTACGAAATGGCCTACTACAGCAAAATAAAGCACCCGACACAATTTATTATCGAATTATTCAATGGAATTTTATCGGTAATCTGATTATTTATTTATTAATTTTTTTGATGGAAGAAAACATTGTAATTTCAAGCACGACCAATATTTGAAGCTTACCTTTATTACTATTTATTGTACAATAATGCATTTGTTGTTTGTGTTGAACTTTGTTATGCACATTAGAAAATTAATTAGTTTCAAACATGTAGTTAATTTTATTGTATGTCCTTTGTGTATGAAATATTAAGGCTCTGGTAAACACCACTTGGTATCGTACCGATTACCGATCAACCTCTCTCTTTCTAATATTGAAAACGGAACAAAAGAAGGGGTACTAGCACTCTTGGTTGCCTAACTTATTGATTTTTTACCCCTAATTTTTACCGTCGTTAGATGATTCTAACGAAGATTTCTAATGAACAAGAACGAACTTCAAAAAAAGGCTTCTGTCGGGACCTATAGCAAGATGTCTACTATCACCTGTGTGAATTTCATGCTGTTATCTCGAAAAATGAGTGCGTGAAACGAAAAATTGGAGATCCATAAAAAACCAGTTTTTTTGACTTTTTGGGCAAACTAATAAATTTTTCGAAAATCGGCCTCTGTCCGGACCTGCGAACCTACTTTCCTGAACATATAAAATAGCGAACCTTGCTTCATTTCTCAAAATGAGAACGTAAAACGAAAAATTGTAACTAATGTATTACTATATGCGAGAGATTTGTGTTTACCAGAGCCTTAATGAATTCCAATAAGAAATTTCAATATTGACCCAAAATACTAACGAAATCTATTTTATTTAAAAACTTTGCCATACCATTCGTACTTACCAATAAAAATTCTTATCGGATGACTTCACAACTCGATCTAAATAGCAATTTCTTAAAAAAAAATTATAACAAAGCAGTAAATACACTTATTAGTTTTGGAAGCAAGCTTCACAAAAGGCATTGTTTTTTTTTTAACAAAAAGAACAAAGAATTGATATGTGGAAGTGAAGAATTATTTGTTCTAATGAAAAAATTCTAAGCCAATAAATATGTCCGAAAAAGGACAAAAAGTCACGCTTGAAAGTTTCCAATTGTATTTTGCTCGATCAAAGGTTTTTGACAATTTCAGTAAACTGTTGATTTTGCGATAAAATGTTGTACACAATTTTTTTTATAACGAACTTAATTCTGTACAAATTTAGCTGAGATACTTTTTTTTCTTACAACCAGTACTCTCGTCAAAATTAATCGGAAATAATTTTCTGTTCTATAATTTCTCGATTCCTTACAATATTGGAATTAGAGCTAATATTTGAGAATAATTTTGTATACTCAGTTTTTAGTGCATATGACTCTCGATACATCGGTACTCGGCTAAAAACGATTATATTTTTATTATAAAAATTAAGTCTCTTATAATAAAGTTCTAGCATTTTACACGCCAGTTGCGAGCCTTGTACTATATGCTAGTTGAAACTTGTATAAATTTATTGAATTAATCAACGGAGTAGAGGATAAGTTTTCAATATCGGTTGCAATTTGGCTTTAACTTTCTTAAATTTTTATCGACTCATATATATATTTTTTTTGCTCTTCAATATTTGAACTTTGTTTCTATTGGAAATACACAAATCAATATGAGATTTAATTTTAGATAAATAGAGGTATATAAAAACTTTTAGTCAAGTGAACATATTACATAAAATCGTTGGTAATACACTTATGTATTAAAGTTTTAGCCTCATCCATATAAAAACAGAATTCAGTGGTAATAGTAATGGTAATAGTGAAGACTTGCCACATATTGACAAAGTTATAACGCAGAGATTCACAAATAATGTTACCCTACTATACTATACTATACCGTTATTTTACAAGTTGAAGAATGATATAACAGTTGATGGAGAAATGGGAGAATTCCCATTATTGTTCCATATCTCCAGTTTGCACAGTGAACATAGATAATAGATTTTGTGTGTGTGTAAACTTATTTTACGCACAATTCACTATACATTGGCCATATAAATAATTCGATTTTCTTGTTGTTGTTGTTGTTTTTTTTTTTTGTTTCAACTCAATTTCGCCGAAATCTTAATTTCGAATTTCAACGATAAAAAAAAATTATTATATAGACAAGTAGAAAAATTCTGTACGATAGATATTTTGTGAGAATGTTGAAAGAATGTCATTAAATAGTTGTAATTCGGAAAGCTTTGTATCTCTAAGAGTTGCATTTCACACTCCAATTCCGTTCCAAACAAAGCTGTAATTGCTGGCTTTGATGTGAACAGAGAAAGGAAGCCCCGAACTGTTGACATAAATCAAATCAGGGAAGTAAATTGAAGGCTTTTGCATTATTAACTATGAAATCGAGTAGTTTCACTTTTTGAAATTATAAGATTTCTCATATAATATAATTCAACTATATAGCCTTTGGATTTAATTTAATGAAATTTAATTATTATATATTACAGTCACAGTCACAGTTCCAATAAAATTCAATCAATTTAGAAAAGTGAAAACTATCAACTATTCATTAGATCTCCACCTGAATAGTTTAATTTTTATAAAAAATAAATAAAAAACAATAATGGATGGAGTAATTGCAATCGAAACCCGACTATATATCTGACAATCCTGTCATCTAACAATAAAACAAAAGGGTTTTGTGGTGTAAAATACTAAAACTATATATATATATATATATAGGTACGATATAGAAAAGAATAAAGAACCAACCCTTTGAATTTTTTAAACTAAACAATAATACTACTGTTAGTTTAGGTAGTTGCTTTGTTCAAATCGTGTTCTTTTTATTCCACATAGGCAGGCTCAACAACAACAGTAATACTGATCCTATTCACACACGAAAAAAATTATTTTGTTTTTATTTCAATAAATTTTTTTTAATCGCTTCAAATAAGAGCCAAAAAGTGGATAGTTGATGTGTTCCGTTTCAAAATAAGTTCTAATTTATCCAAAGATATTTGCAATTAGAAAACCATATTTTAGAAATTTATTGATAGCAACTGGTAAATACAATTTAATCCAAGTTTATCTTTAGATAGATCTAAATTATTCGTAATATCCGGACTAAATATCCTGATAGAATATTTCAAAGACTGTCTCTACTACGAGTTTTAGTATAGGTAAAGAGGTAGAATCTCGTAACTATATATATATACCTATACGTTTCATAAGGGATTTCCTCCATTATCCTGCTGTGTGCTGTTTGTAGGATATCCCCATAGACTTCCACAAGTTTGGGGCGTACAAAAGCGACTTGACAAAATGGTTACTGATAACAAATATTAGAACTATCCCTCCACCTATATCTGGCTATATATAAACACACACATACATAAATGTTTGGCCATAAAACGTTCAAACTTTACCATACCTGAATATCCAACTAGAACATTGAATATTATGAGATCATACAATCATTAAACCAATTGTATTGTCTTTCAGTTTGAATAGATAGTGTGTTGATTATAATAAATGCTACCTATAGTAGTAAATCTCGTTTTAGATTTTCATCGATACACTATGGGCGTGATGAGGAAAAAAACACAACCACTTTATAACAAACAAAATATTTATTTTTTTTTGAACCATAAAACAAAATTGCACGTGAAAGTTTAATCCTATTCTGGATAAACAGGATGTCAGATTGGTACACATGGGGTGGCAAAGATCACGTACTGAAAGCCTGAATTTTAGCTGATAAAACGATACTACATTGTATTTTTGTTCTTTTCAATCCAATATAAATTCATATCTCTAATTAAGCTCCACACTAGATAAAAAAAAAAAAAATTGAGGAAAATAGTTTCATATTCATTAAATCCCTATATTATTACGCAGGTCAAATCCGAAAGGGCTTTTAATAGCGGTTTAATCAAGATGAATAGAGACAATAGTTAGATTTAAAAAAAAAACGCAATTGTTGTACAGACGCTGGGGAGAGTACTGTTGTGTAAGAAAATTAAGTTGGATAGATGGTGGAATTTGATCAACAAAGAAAACCTAAAATGAAAAAGCCGAATATTTTAAAAAGTATAGCATTAGGGAATAATTAAGAAAGAGATGGAAATTTTGATTGGAAAATATGAGATATTCAATATGAAAATTGACATGGATATTATTTGATAAACTTATTGCAAAGGAAATTTCGTAACATTAAAATTTGTAAAACTGGAACAGGAGGGTATATGATTGTAATAAATAAAGATAAATTATTCTTTGAGAATCCCTAGAAAATATTCGATATCCAATTTATATTTTTAATTAAAAAAAAAAAAAGGTATATTGAGACAGAGCCAATCTTTGGGAAATTGAGGAGAGAGAACACGTCAAATTTCGATTGGAATATATTGTGCACATTGAAGAGAAAAATCCAACATTCATCACAGAAAGACAATGGAAAAACTACTCGAAGGTGATTTATATAGCTAATTTGAAAATATTCGGTACATGAAACAACCATTTTGAAAATTAGCAAATATTTTAAAGCATCCCCAAATAAGTTGAATAATATAATTATTGAAAAAATATTTGATTTGAATTGATCGTATTAGAAGTGATGATTCAATGATAGAATTCTGTTGGTTTCGATTTGTTAAATCACGAATTCCTCACGGATCACCTGAAACCAACCAACATTACAATTGAATTTAAAACTCTGAATCCTTGTGAAATAGTCCCGTCATCGTATACTCATAAAACCATATCTCTATATATACATATATTTCTCGAGAGGCTTCCATTATTGGCATCCCTTAATTGGTTGACTCGAGTATGGTAATAATTGGAGGTTCGTTGTATTTAATTACAAAATTAATATGCAATATATTACCATCAGCAATAATTTTTATCGCTCCAAGTTTCGATTACAAATCAAATATTTGTATATAGAGAGATTGAAGCGGAAAAGAGATAGTGGAACTTCAGAAATTGACCGCTCCAACTTAACGGACTGATGGTTATCGTGTGTATTTGGACAAGGATAGTATTTGTAATGGAGGTGGTGGTGGTGGTGGTGGTTCGAGTGGTAGAGTTTTCAACTGAAAATCTCCCAAGAGATCGCTAAGAAACTTCTCTCCAATGATCTGTAACTATACGTGGGCCCTAGATTGATGTTCCTAACTCTTTAACACTATCTCTCTTATACAATAGTAACAATTCATCTACTAGAATCATGTCGAATCATTGTGTTCTACTCTTTATCAGCAACTCGTTGACTTTAATTAATTTTACGTTCAACTAATTGGTTCTTATTTCTTTATTTTTTTTTATTGAACGAAACAACGATATTATCGATCCACATAATTAATTTGTTTAGTCGATTTGTTATTTCCATTATATATAAACCGACCATATATTGGGTTTACTCAACTATTGTTCGATCGAAAATTGAAGATCAATCAATTCATGCTACTATGAATAAATTATATTTAGATTAAATTGTTATTGAATCATTCATGCAATTTTAACAGACTTTTTTCGAAACATTTTAAAAATTGTCAATCAAATCTAATTACAATCAATTTAACAATATCGAAACGAAAAATCATTTAACAAATAAATTATCGATTATTGATGGATAAATCAATTTATATTGAACGGCGACAGGCAGTCATCCTGAGATTCTACCGACGTGGCTAGCATCCACAATCATCAAAATGAAAAATGACACGAACTCCTAATATATGGACAACATTTGAATGAATATGTCACACAATAAGAATGCAAAATAACCGCTCATATTAACGTCATCACCACGTAAAATTACCGCTACCATATTAAATTCAATAAATTTTTTTTGAATAAAGGTACTTTTCTATAAAGTTAATTTCGTTTTTCAAGTTCAAATATATAGAATCGTTTCAGGCAACGTCTATTTAACAATATAATATTGCGGTTGAATATTACAGAGGACGAACAACCCCATGTTCGTAGTTATATAACAATATTCTCTTGTTCTTTGTTAATTATTTTATAAAGCGGAAAATGCGAGTTTTCAAACAAATGATTACAAATTTCGTTTTAATCGACCTCCAAGGAAAATTAGGTTGTTTTTTTCTTGATTGAAATGGACAATCAAATTTCAAAATCTTGTAAATTTGACATATAAATCGACCGTTTAGTTGAACGTAATTTATTTTAAAAGACTATACATAGGTGTACTCCATTTTTCAAATGTTGAAATTTCAAAAAACTTCCAGACAGATTTTTGATTAATGTTCGAAACAATCTATGTTGACAAGATCGCTTTAGTAGCTTTAAGGAATATTTTACGGAAATGTTGATGGAAATTGTCATAAAATCCCATCTGACAATGTTTATGTAATGTTGCTGCCAGATCGTATTCAACATACAATTACAATAAAAATCCGTTATTTTATTCCATATTATACTAAATTTCACCTTTCTATATATCTATTGTCCATTTGATTTTATTGTTTTCTTTCATATCTCAAGGGAGTGTCTACTGTTATATCGTTTTACTCTATCCTTCCAACTAGACTGGAACGAATTGTGGATATGCGATGGAATTAATGTTGGATTTTTTAAAATTAACAAAAAAACTTTTGAATAAATCAAAGGAGCTATAGAATTAAAAATTAAAAAAGAAAAACAATGGGGGGAAACTAGGTAGCAAAAAAAAAAAGAACTTCAACAACCATAAAAATCCAAACGGATACGTAAAGTTTTAGTAGGAATTTTGCACATTAGAGTATTGCGACTGTGGGAGTTTTTAAATATTGTTATATTACTATACAGTCATAATGCCTATTCTAACTCCACCCGTTATTCTTTTCATTCATTCGTCAGTACTTCCGTTTCCGGATTTGATGCAGGATTTCAGCTGCACCACACCTGAATATAATTCTACTTGACGCATACGGCTCATAAAATATAGCTAAACGATATATACAGCGTATCTCATATTATGTGAAAGATTATGTGCAGATAGAGAGCGACAATAGCTCCTGAACATGCGTCAAATTGGTAAACACAATAGAACTTCCGTTCCACTCCCTTAAATGTGGTCTTCTACTTATGAGACATTCTGTATCTATCTAGTATACTTATTTAAAATAGAATTTTCAGCTAATTTTCAGCTTAAATCTCTAAACTTTATGATCGAGTTAATATAAAATTTCTATTCAATATTAAAGCGCAAGATATAATAATCGATTGATATTCAGTTGACTGAATTCTTCCTGGATTTGTTAGTGGTGGTGATGGTGGCAGTTGGTGAACTGAAAATCATAATATCACCAAACTACTGCCACCACCACCACCACCACCAAAATACGATGGCTTCCAACATCTGGCGTTAACACACCAGTTACGTATCTGAATCAGTAGTTATTATAAGCGGTTAAAATAGTAGCAATTAACTCGGTAAATTACATTGTAATTAACTTTAGTAATTGAGTTGTGTTGTTCAACGAGACGATATAGTCGAAATTTGTGCTATATAAGGTGTTGGATGTGCTTATAGATGTAGAGACTTGGAAATTTGTTCCAAAGTTAAATTCAAATAAGAGAGAGAGAGAGAGAGTAACATCACTTACAATAGATATACAAAGTGCATTGTATTATTTTGTTAACTATGAAAATACATGGAAAGTTGTAGGCTATATTGACAATTGTTAATGGATTCGATCGAAACGATAAGATATACACAAATGTTATTCTATCAAAAAATTGAAATTGAAGAATGAAACTATCAAATGCTTTATAAAATATCACTATAAAATCAACAAATCCTGATATATAACAGAATATGAGCAAAATAAAAAGTAAAAAATTAATAACTATTAAAAAATTCACAACACGTACAATGCTCGCCATGCTTTTCTATTAGAGTTTTGTTTCTTATTTTGTAAGAAAAAATGGGAATAATAGAGCGTCTATTGGATGTATAAAAGAGGTTTTATTAAAAGTTAATTATCGGAATATAGTTGCTTCGAATATTCTTGTAACAATATCGATCAAACCTTACAAAAAACAATTTCGATTCGATCTATAAATTGGAGTATATAGACGGATGAAATTTCCAAAAAACACTTACTATATGAGACTTGAGGAAAATATTGTTGTGTTAAGAAATTAATTCGGGAAAATAACGAAATTTTATCGAGTAACAAACGATCCACATAAAATATTAAACATGTTCATCTAACAATAAGAAAATAGAGCACAACAAAACTGAATTACTACAATTGCCTAGAAAAACCAATATAATGGAGTCTGAGTGGAAGAATTTGTAATTTCATAAAGTTATAAGAAGAAAAAAAAATCTAATTCAATTTTGATCGAGAAATAGTGCACATTGAAGTTACGTGGAAAATTCATAAATCAAAAAAGTAAAACATTGGAAAGCTATTAGGAAAATCATGGTTAAAGGCAAATATTCATTTATTTCGCAGTAACGTTATAGTGAACTATCGGAAAATTTAGAATTTTTCATTTATAGAATAGAGCATCAATTACTGTGATTGATGCA
Organism: Zonitis immaculata; assembly: GCA_037414775.1. Lineage (NCBI taxonomy): Eukaryota > Metazoa > Arthropoda > Insecta > Coleoptera > Meloidae > Zonitis > Zonitis immaculata. The sequence goes on from JAZBGX010000372.1 coordinate 33,968, forward strand.
AAATAACAAATATTTAAAAAGTATGGTGAATTTCACATTCAAACTAATTTACACTTAAAATTGCACTTCCAAAGAAAAATGGAATTTCTAAGATTATACAATCATAGAAGCTTGATTGGGATAGATAAATATGAATTCTGTATAAGCTTCAACAATAATTCGTATAAACTATAAGACAATCAGTATTTCTCATTCAATTGAATCAAAACTTCCACTATAGTTATCTCTCGATCTCTCCATCTAGGCACGTTCTGTATCGCGGTACAGCGGGTGCAAGGCACCCGGGAGGCACAATTACAAATAACTTTATGAAATAAAAATTTTACATTTATATAGATACTCAAAATAATGAAAAGTCAACGTGTGCTTCAATACTTATCAATAATGTTATTATTGAGGAAAGGGCGGCGAGATAGTCTTGCACCCGGGCAGCGCAAGCCCACGGAACAGAGGC